>CATIWM010462923.1:0-24386 GCA_949671775.1 Mallotus repandus
TTCCCCCCTTTCTGTCACACGACACTACTGCGGTGACTGATAAGGGCTCTCCTGACTCTTAAACAATCTTCGTCATCTCCCACCTTCTGTTCTTTAAGGTACCATTGTTTTCATTCGTTTTCTTTCAACCTTTTCTCTGTCTTTAGCACTAGCAATTGTTAGTTATTTACTTCAGTTTTTTTCCAATGAATTGAATTCTTTCTTTTCCGTGATTTTTTTTTTGTTCTTATTCTTATAATCGATGAAAATTGTGTTTTTAAGTGTAAACTGTAAAGCTAAAAAATTCAACAATCAACAACTGGATAGAGTAAAACTTCATACTTTTAGAAAACAAACAATTGAAATCCCTTTGATATGCTTCAATGTAATTCAATTGATTCAGTTTCACTAGTGGAATGAAGTCTGATGCATGTTTTTCTGTATTATTTCTGATTTATACATGCCATGTTACTCGTTTGAAATATGAATTATGAACTAATTTGTTGACTTCTTGTAACAAATTAGTTTCATGTTAGTGATGTTAGTTATGGCTTTTTTTTTTTTTTGGGAAAAAAGAAGTATTATAAGAAATTGATATTACTAACATATGTAATTTTTTTTTCTGAGAAATGTACATTTTATTCATTAATTTCTGAATATGATTCAATTCGCGTGTGCAGATTGTATGCGCATCGCACAATATCTCTACTTGTTTAGACAATGGAGAGGCTGAAGTCTGTGGTTCCAGACAGCATTAAAAAGATAGTGGGAGATAGCAATGCTGATGATCTTCCCTCTACATCTTGTTCTCTTCTTCACTTCCTAATGAACTTGTCAGAATTTGACCAAGTAAATATCACCTGATGTTTTCCTTTTTGTACTTTATTGTCGGGAGGATATGGTCTGCAGCTTCAAAATTTTGTCTTGTAATATCTTCTTGCTTTCTTTCTACTTTGCATATTCTTAGATGATAAGAGATTTGGTAGATCCAGAGTCTTCTCTTTGTGCTAAAAATAAGGACGCAGCTGTGGAATTGAAGCAAAAGGCCAATACATGTTATTTGAGTGGTGATCACAGCACAGCTTTGGCTTGCTATTCCCAGGTACCTATCTTGTACCATTCTGTTTTATCTTCTGCCCTTGTACTTTCTCTTTTTATTTTCCCCTTTCTTTCTATCTTTAGTGTTCCCTCATTTATAGTAGACTATCACACCTTCAGATTGCAATTTTTTACTATTGAGCATAGCCGTTACTTGAGGTAAATGAGAGTAATGCAACTTCTAGGCAGCGAGTTAGTTTTTTATTTAATTTTTGCATGTCTGTCCTTTATAGCATTTTTATGTTTTTGCATAGGTTGAAATCTTTACCTCTCTTATTGACTCAGTTTGCTTCTTTCTTTTAATGCAATTTTTTTTTTATCTATCTCCACCAATATAGGCATTGCGTATTGCTCCAATAGAGGCTTTTGATATGGACAAAAATCTGGTTGCAACATTGTATCTGAACAGGGCTTCCTTATTTCATGTGAGTTAGATTCTTTTCCATAATGTAGAAGTTTCTTACATCTAATTCTGATTTCTAGTAATGCACAGCTCATGCAGCAAACTGTATATGGGTACCAAGTCAGCTTGGTGTAATATTTTAGGTGTCTAAATAGAAGCCAAAAAGTGATGTGGAGGGTGAGATTAATGAAGGAATTTTTTTTTTAATCATTTATTGTTGATAGGATTGTAATGACTCCTGAGAATAACTTCTGTTGGATCTAAGGAACCCCTAGAATAATTAGCTGGTGGAACATGGAATAGAAAAGAAATTGAGATGCTGATTATTAAACAACTAACAGATATGAAAATATGACCATATTGTTGGACAAAAATCAATAAGAAATTCTAGATGAGTTGTATGGCTTCATATTACTTTGGAATTCCCTAATGCAATTGCATTTTAGTAACAAACTGAACTTTTCTCTGATAAAGAAAGCTCAAAACACTTTGAATTATTATAAAGTGCATGTGTACCGCACAGCTCTAATAATTTATACAGCAGTAGTGATTAATTCTGTGTGATGTTTCATTCAATGATAAGAAAACAAAAAAAATACCCAAACCCTCACTGAAACTTCTTCCATGAAAGCAGACTCTTATAAAAGGGAGATTAGAATTCTAGCAGTTGAATTCTAATCTGATTGGTTTATCATTTAACCTACAAATTATAGATGACCTGGTTTCTGGGATATCTATTCTAAAATAGAAAATAATGTGTTGCTAGTTCAAATATTATCTCTTTTTTTTTTCCGCTACACAGACATGCTGAACTATTAAAATTTTCTATTCACCTATTTTTTGTATGTTCCATTAGAAAATAGGGCTTCTACTGGAGTCTGTAGGAGATTGTAATCGTGCACTGCAGATTTCTCCAAGCTATGTGAAGGTCAGTATTCCTACTTTGTAGCTCTATCATTCCATTATTGTGATGATTTCAATGAGAGAAAGGTGCCTTTCATTTCAAATGATTTTGAAATTAATTAATCAGTAGCAATTGTTTGATATTTATTTCCGAACTTTTTCATACTTTGCTATGGGCTTATGTTCAAAGTAGAAACACATGAAGACCATATTTCATCTACTTAAGCATTCAGCTTTGGACTCTGAAATCTACGGTCATTGTCCCTTAAATTTTAACTTTTACAGAAGGCACTTTTGTTTCATAATTACTCTAACCAATGGAAAAAAAAAAAGGTGGGAGATAAGAGAGCTGTTAATATATATTTGGGTTTTGGGGGTTTCAGAAAAATAAAAGATCAATGGAGGAGCCATTGAAAGCATGTCAAGTTATTGGAGTAATGTTATATATGTTTGGAGTATTTAATCATCATATAACTTTTATGCGGCTCAGTTTCTTTAGGCTGTATGTAATTTTTTTAAGTACTACTTGGTTGGGTTAAGAGGAAAGCACTTAATTCTTTGAAAAAGCATATCCCAAAAAGGACCAAAAAAAGAATGTATATGTATATGTATATATAATTATCTTACTTTTCCTTGGATAATCTTGTATGGCTGGAGAGATGCTTTCTTCGTTTAAGTTTGCAACTTATTGGACTATTAGAATATACGATTTAGTGCTGGTATGCCTTTTTTTATACTTCAAATGATATGATGTTGTTGCCTAATACAATGTTCAAATCAGGGTAGATCATGATCAATGATATGATGTCATTGCCTAATACAATGTTGATATCAGGGTAGATCATGATCAATCTGGGTATTGACTTGTAGATTGTTTTGACAATTCTAGGCCTGCTTTAGTGAGGTTAATTCTTCAGGCTACATTAGATAGGCAGTTGCACATCTGTATCCATTTGTATATTGTAAAGACTACTATCTATTGCAAGTACTATGATTAGATACCAGTTCTTTGTTCACTCTGGAATTGACTTAAGTATGCTGCAGGCATGGTATCGGAGGGGTAAGGCAAATGCTGCTTTAGGCAATTATAACACTGCACTTTCTGACTTGAATGTTGCTAAGAGTCTGGAGCTATCATCCAGTGGCAAGAAACAAATAGAAAGTGAACTGAAGATGATTTCAGACCAACATACAGGCACAGCCAGTAGATCAGTTCAACATACTGAGGAAAAGCCTGGAAAGCTTCTGTAAGATATTTACTACTTTTTCACTATCCAGCTTCTTTTATTATATATTTGACTATGATCTACTCCCATTGAGATCTGTACCATGCATGTGGCCATCTTGTTCCCTGAATTGACATCATGCTGTTCAGTGTTTTTTTGTTTTGTTCTTCTCTCTATCACATCTTTTTCAATTTAATATTGTTCTTAGTTATAATTTTGTTCCTCTCTTTGGGAATTCATTCAGTAAGGTGAAAATGGACTACATTTAATCTATCCCCCCACAAAAGTGGTGAAAAAAGCTAGTATGCTCCTTTTTTTTTTTCAAAAAAAAAAATTTATTCTTCTTACCCTTTGAGTCAAATACTGGTGTAAGAGTAGAAATTGGAAAATAGAAGAACATGAAGATTGCAAGGAAGTGAAATTTCTGTATGAAATGTTGATCCATATTTTGAGAACTTTTAAATTATAAGTTTGTAAATGAAATGCATATAGGTCTTTCATGTCAGATGTCCCACACCAAAAGCTGTTATGTGTCACCACACCAGAGAAAGGAAGAGGCATGGCTTCAGAATGTGATATTCCTCAAGCTTCATTGGTCCATGTGGAAAAACCTTATGCACTGGTACAAAATGAATATATCTTGTTGATTTGAAATTTTTGTCAATATGATTACCTCACCTGTATCATATTCTTAACAAAATCCAACTGATTCTATGTATTTGTCAACAAGCTAGGATGAAAACCACTCCTTGCCTTCTGTTTCTTTATCCCTTCTCCAGTGTCAAATAGTGCTGCTTTGCACATCAGGTTATATCATACCATTATACAGATATGTCCTTTTTGTGTGTATTTAACTGTTGTTATTTCCTCTAGTGAGATATAGAAAATTCTATTACCCAAAAAGGGTGCTGTTCATATTCTTAAAGCTTGTGGTAGTATTTATGCTATAATTACCATAACCAATATACTTTTTGAGCATTACCCCCCTTCTCTTCTCTCTCTCTCTGCTGCTAATATTAACTTGTACAAGTGTTGTTCTTGGATTAATTATTAATGGACATCACTTGCATTTCTCTGATAATCAGTATACAAGGTCTTTTGGTTTACAGATTATATTGAAGAATTGCCGAGAGACGCACTGTCATTATTGCTTGAATAAATTGCCGGCAGATACAGTACCCTGTATATCATGTTCAATACCATTGTACTGCTCCCAGCTTTGCCAAGTACGAGCAGGAGGAAAACAAATCAGTTACTGCAAACCTACAGATGGAATTTATGGAAGTCTTCCTGATGACATCAAAGAGCATATTGAAGAGGTTGCTTTGTGTAGTGATTCTGATCCGGATACTGAGAGCTTTTCAGAACATATGCACGAATGCCTTGGTGTGCACTGGCCTGCAGTGTTGCCAACTGATGTAGTTTTGGCTGGTCGAGTGCTAGCAAATTTTATATCTCAGGGAGGTCCTATGGAGGCTAGTCTTCTGAGAACTGTGGTATTTTTAAGACTGCATTTTATATTTTTATTGCATATGAGTTTAGGGTCAGGGCAGCATGGATACGAGTAAATTGAAGTGAAGTTTGGAATCATTGTGGTTTTCTATCTTTATGACAGCCATTTATATAAAAATTTGACCTCCCAGTTCATTTTGTTGTAGGATCTTTCTCACAACTATTCACAAATTAAACCAGAAGGCAAACTGGAATTGCATATATATGCCATTGTACTGTTGTGCTGCCTTCAACGCTCATTTGGCTTTGAACTTCCAATAAATGGATACTCTTTATCACAGGTTCTCTCTTCTGGCTTGTTTTTTTTTTTTTTTTTTTTGTCTAAATCAAATTCCTTCATTTCAGGAATTTTTTTTTTCATCTGTGACCAAGAAGGCAAGAACTGAAACTAAACCAAGGAATTAGTTTTCTTTTTTAGCATTTTTTTTTTGTATCAGTTGATTGCTGTTTCAATTCTATTGAGGATTAGTGAAATATAGGCATGAACAACATTTGAGACTTAAATAGGTTTATCAGAACAGTGTGATTTCTGGAAAGCTTGAAGGCTTTAATGGCAAAAGAAGGGGCCCTTGAAGATTACCCTGTGCCTATTGTTAGCTTCTTGTTTCAAAATTGGCATCGTTTAACTTTTGTTTTACAATTTGATTGCTATTTGGTTTTAAATTTATGTTCTTCTATGCATGCAGATCATCATACTCATACCACAAATCAGAGTTAATGCTATGGCAGTTGTCCAAATGAAATCTTTTGATGTTGACTGCCCACCAGACCACTTAGTGAAATTTTCCCATGTTGGAGATGCTCTAACAAGTAGTGTGGAGCAGGTTCAAGTTTATGCTTTGATTTTTTAACTCTTATCTCCATTTTTAATGTGCCAAGAGGGAAGTTTCAGTATACAACTTCCATCGAAGCACTTGCGATTTATGTCTTTTTCCTTCTGAGTTGAGATGGGAAAAGGTCCACCTTTATTGCTAGTTTGATTTGGTTTTAACCTTTTATAGGTTCCAGTGGGCCAAGCTATCTATACAGCTGGCAGTTTGTTCAACCATTCTTGCCAGCCCAACATCCATGCATATTTCCTTTCTCGTACTCTTTTTATTCGCACACCAGAGCTTATAGCGACAGGATGTCCTCTGGAGTTGTCCTATGGTCCTCAGGTACCTTTATTATTATTATTTTTTCACATTTCTTATAAGCATATATGTGTATATTTTTGTGATAATTTATTATTGATAATTTTACCATGTGCTTTTAACTATTTCTGCTTCCAAGTATATGCATTCTTGTATGTGTCATTGAACGCAAATCTTATGCAATCAGGTGGTTCAATTGGTGAATGTACACTTCTGTTTTACAGGTTGGACAATGGGATCGTGAAGACCGCCTCAAATTTCTACTAGAAAAGTACTCATTTAGATGTCATTGCAATGGTTGTTCAGCCCTAAATCTATCTGATCTGTTTCTGAATGCCTATCGTTGTGTCGATCCAAATTGTGATGGAGTTGTCTTGGATAGCTGCTTGAGTAGCTCTGAAATAAAGAAACTCAAGAGCTTTTCCAGAGTTCCAGAAACACAGAGCTCAGACCCTTGTTTGCAGGTATTGCTGATGCTCTGCAACTGAACTAGTCTGAACATCAGGCATGTCTCGAGTCTGGTTATGCTGTTGCATCCCAAATTTTAGATCAACGGCACTCTTGTATGAGGTACAAAAGTACTGATACACGTGAAAGAGCTAGAACTACAACTGCAGTTTTATCTGGAACCCAGTAGCACTGTCTAATTCTATTAGTCACAGTTATTATCACATATAATCAACACCTTTGAGTTGTGATTATTTCCATGTTGCACAGCATTAGATATTATGTTTCTCCAACCTTCTTTTTTACAACTGAACCTTCATATATTAATAGGTTGATGATTTAGCTCACCCTGCGCTTGTGGTAAACAACAGCTCTCATATTCAGCCTGGATGTTGTTTAAACTGTGGTTCTTATTGCAACATGGAAGCTCTGCATGAAGGAAAGAGGAAAGCTTGGATTAATTTCAAAAGGTATGTTTTTATTTCATTCAACTGTGCCTTTTGTTTGACTACAGCATGGTCAAACTTAACCATATCCTGCACTGAATACAATGGACGCATATTGGAAATAATATGCATGCATGCACACGTATTATGTTTTCCCTTGGTTTTTTTTACCAAACAGGTTGCAGGATTCATTAGTTTCAAAAGCAATTTCAACTACTATTCTTTCAGATGCTTCAAGAGCCCTTGGTGTTCTTAGATCAATATTGCATGCATACAACAAGCACATTGCAGAGGTGTGTTTTAAGTTCCATTTTTTAACTTCTGATTTTCCAAGGGACATTGTGTTATATCATCTCAATTTGCCAAATTTCTTTTGAGAGGGCATATGGTTCCTGACAGAACTAAATGAAGAGGGGTTCATGTGACCAACTCTGATTAGATTGAATCAGAGTTTATTAATATTTAGAGAATATTTGATACGTTTTTTTGCTGGAGTGTGAAAATTGTGTGGTTAATTGGATGATAGTGGCAAGTGCATGAAAACATTCCACCTGCACTACTTTTAGCCATCAGAAAAGTTGTCAAGTTTAACTAGTTAATAGTACCATCTGTGGCTACTAATGGTGTATCATTGGCAGGCTGAAGACAATCTTGCACAAGCATTTTGTCTGGTAGAAGACTTTCAATCTGCAAGGAACCATTGTACAGCATCAATTAAGGTATTTAATCAACAGCACAATGCTTTCATAATACATGATGGATAAAGTTACTTCTTTAATATTTCAATTTCCTTAGATTAATTTGTTATGGCCAAAAATTGTTTTTCTCTATTTCTTTAGTTGAATATGCTGAAATCATAGATTTTCACAAAAATGATTAATTTTCGTGTGTGTAAGTAGGGTTGTGCTTCGGGGTGGATCGGGCGGGTTCAGGTTTTAGTTTTTTCCAAATTTCATAACCAAGCGGGTTTCGGAAATATTAGTCTGGTGTCGGTTCGGTTTCGGTTGACCGTATAAATAATAATAAAAAAATAAATAAGAGAACAAGACAAGGTCAATATCTGGTGGCCAAACGGTGGGGTGCGCGTCTTTATTTCCTGGCCACGCTGGTTCAAGTCCCAGCAATCCCATTTTTTCACCATTTATTTTGAAAGTAAAGCAAAAAAACATTAAATGTGATCCTTCGATTCGAACCAGCATCCTCCAAATTGGAGGTAAAAGCACTCACCACTTCACCTCAAGTGCATATTTGGTATATTTCAGCTATATATATATATATTAAACAAATTTTCGGGTTTTCGGGCGGGTTGGTTACCCGTGAAAACCCAAAAAATTTTAAAAATAGAAACCGACCCGACGGTTCGGTTTCGGTTTCTATTCAGGGCGGGGCGGTTTTGCACAGCCCTATGTGTAAGTTGGACCATGTATTAAGATGTAGAATTTAGTTGCATTGTAACTAGTTATAAAACAACTTTCTTGTAGTTATGAATTGATTTTGATCCAAGCAGTAAAATTCCAAAAACCGGTCTCAAAATTTGGAGCATTGTCGAGGCTGGTCCAAAAGCTTGCTACATATATTTTCATGTTACTGAAAACTTTTGAGTCATGTTGTCACTGATTTTGTTAAGACGAAGGTTTTAGTTAGGTCATTCAACAATGAAAAAAAAAAGACAAATTTAATTTTGAAAAATTCAGTCATATCAGTACTCATTTAAGGGGTAAAATGAATTCAAAAAAAATTAATAGTTTATTTTTATTTAGTTTTGATAATTCTTTTTTGGTTTAATGATCCAAAAATGCAAACTTTTTTTTTTTTTGTATTTTTGTGATTTTGTCTAAATCTTTTAATTTTTGCAATTCTAACTTATTTTCACTTTTTGGTTGCAATTCGAACCAATATGATACAAATGATTCTGATTGCATGTGTTGTAATTAATATTGTAGCCACATTTGATGGAATTAATATTACATTGTTCTATTAGTATTAATACTTTTGACATTTGTATTTTCAATGATACGAATTACACCTCAGTAAAGATTTTAAGTTAAAAGTGGATAAATTTTTAAAATGTCCAAAATATGAGTACCTCCTCTTCAACCTTTAAAATTGAAATTAAAGATACAAATAATAATAAAATGATATTAATTTTAACTACATAGTGCGACAACGAAAAAGGATGAGCAATTAAAGTCAATTACATTAGTTTACTTAGAATTGCAGCTAAAAAGTAAAATTAGGCTGGAATTGCCAACATTAAAAGTCTGGACAAAATTTGCAAAAATGCAAAAAGATTTTATTTTATTTTTTTATTACCAGGCCTTTTTTGGGTTTCAATTTGACCAATTTGCTAAAATTGAAGCTAGTCAGTGCAGTTCAGCTAATTGCCAAAGCTAAAACTGTTTGATTGCACATTTGCAATAAGGTTTTTCTATTTCTGTTCATTAAGCCAAAAGAAATAGGTTGAAAAGGAAATGGTTTTGACCCCCTCTTGAACTAACCATTTAAGAGACTTCTCCAAACTTTATCAAAATAATACATTCAAATTAAGAGTTAGAGAAATTTTTTCTCTCTCTTTGTCCTGTATATTTTCATGTTTTGCTTGAGAAATTCCTTAGGTGATTACTTCTTATTATTTTTACCAGAATTTTTTCTTATTAATGATGACTAAAGGGGATTTAATTGCGGAAAATGTGTGAAATTCTGGCCTACCGCCAGTTTTCGGGGCTGATTTGAACTTGGCCAAAATTAAATTGATAGTTATTTCTGTTATGTATTTTCCTCAAATTAAATTGGAATACTGTATGCGTCAGTAATGTGTCACTGTTGATTTTCTGGAAAACTGACAGATACTCGAAATGCTTTATGCACCGGATCACATTGTCATTGGATATGAACTGGTCAAGCTTTCAACCATTCAGCTATCAATGGGAGACCCTTCTGCTGTGAACAGCATAAATCAGCTAGGTGCAATATTTCAGCGCTATTTTGGATCACATGCACAATTCATTTTCCCATATCTGCAAACGCTATTAGAGAAGATCTCCAATTAATTGTGTAAAGGACTTACTCCTGTTGTTGCCTACTTAGCTGAACAAGTTTTGGCTTTCTCTAATTCACCATTCAGTGTCTTTATGATTATCAACAGTATTAGTTTTCGCTATCATATATCCGTTGCCATTTTAGGGAACATTGGCTATAGGTCTAATTGTTCCTTTACCTAACAGTTACCAGAGAACTTAATCATGCTTTCTTCTGCCAGAGTTTTGGCTAGTATCTGTGGCAGCAGGGATTCGACTTCTCCCTTGGGGTAGGGTATTATGAAACGAAGTTGTCTTAGAAAGTCTGGAATTGTTTCTTCCTGAGGTCGATGCCTGGGGATTAATGGGGACAATGTAAATTTGTTGGCAATCCTGGTTGAATGAGTTAGTATCATGGATGAAGTTCATATGATGAATTTAGACTTATATCATACTAAGCAATGTTATTGTTGCAATGTAGCAGACTTCTTTTGTTAGTAAGACATGATTTACAAAAGTTTTATGCTGTTGGATTACTCTGATCTGCCTGAGTTATGTAGAAAATGTTGCATCTGCCTTAATTTCTGGAGAAGATTATAGCTGTGGTTTTGAATACTGATTTGGCATGGAATCCAAGAATTCAAGTGGTGATCAAGTATGAGAATTTGCAAGGACATGACAGTGTGCAACTAAACTAAATCAGTATTTCGTATATATAAAAGAGGGATGACCATATTTTCAATCATATGACAGGATGACAACATTTTCAATCCTAAAAGTGCTGTCAGCAAAGCTAATTAGTTTATTCCTTAATCCAGCGGCCTTATACCACCAGCAAAATATAAATATAGTACAAGGAAAGAGAAATAAATTTTGTCTAATTGAGTAATTGCTTTGTTTTCAAATATGATATATGTACAAATGAGAGCAATTTAATGATAATTATATTAGAAAATATTTTGGACTAAAAGTTTTTTTTTTTTTTTACCTGTAAGAAATTTGAACTAAGCTGTTCTGGGTCACTGAAGGGGCAGCAAGTGAATTCAGAAGTCAATAAAGGTATGATTTAAGATCAGGGTGCAAATATGTCCTTTATGAAAGTGTACACCCAAATACAGGTATACAAGTTGTGAAAGATCTCGTACAATCATCATTGGTTCTCACCTCTGAACATGAGCCTTAAATTTAAGAGATTATGTTTTTGTTTTTTATTTGCTTCCACTTACTATAATATTTGTACTAGCTTTTACCATGTAGTTTTTCAACATACAATACGTACTTTCATAGAGATAAAATTATCACAAGAAATGCTTTTACGGTGACTGTATTTTCATCTGTTAAATTATGAATTTTTACCCAATAAAAACTTTTGGATGTGGATCCTCTAGTGGTTGATGAATATGGTAGATCGTATTGAAATCATTTTAGCAATCAAATTTGAAGTAAACAATTGAGATTAGTGAAAAAAGAAAGATGAATTTTGAATAGTTTTGAAAATGTTTAAGTTAATGAATTGATAATATCTCAATCATTTTTTTTATTCAAATAGTTAAAATTTTTACAAAATATATAATTAAAATTCACAAGTGTAATCTATCTTTTTTTTTTTTTTTGAGAAAAAGTATAATCTATCATATTCATCAAACCATAAGAAGATTTTAATCAAAACACCAATGGCACAGTTGTAATGGTACGCAATTGAAAACGATGGTACAATGCTTATCCTAGTTTCTCATTTGGCATAAAATAACCATACTCCATTTAAATTTCAATAGATTGAAATTTTTAAATATTATTGTTGATATTTACAGCCATCTTGGATTGAAATATGAGAGGTAGAGATTGTGAATCGAACCCTTCTCTCAATATTTATCTTTACTTTATGACAACACATTTTACCATATGTTCTAAACAGACTAAGCTTGGTTTTTATTTAGTTATTCAATTCACATTTTCAACCAACATGATTTAGGATAAGTTTATGTTGAACATACACAATTTTTCATTTCTATTTTACTTTCAACGTTTACATAAATTAAACGCAAATGCATTTCTAATATTATGTTGTTCAACTCATAATCTAACGAATGATCGAAAAACAAACACAACCAAATTTGCAACACTGACAGAATAATAATTGGCCAAATGGTGCCAGGTTACAGCCTTCCCCCCACTGCAACACGCCAACAAGTAAAAATTGCACTTTATCTCCTTAAAACTGTTGGCATCTATCTGCTCAAGGCAATTTCCCTATAAAATCTAAAGAGCAATTGAAACTAGAATATCAAGTGTGATTCCAACATACAAAATTTCGACTCATTGATATGAGATACTAAAACTTGAACAAATTCTTGTGAACCTTCAAAACTGTTCTACATGTTAAAGAAAGTCTATTAGTTGTCCGATGGATGATCTTGCAATCTCTATTTTCCAGTCGTTGCACAGCTTTCTCCAACACTAAAGTTTGATCAACTTTGTCGCTTAACAAATCTTCTACATTATTTATGGCCTGAAAAAGAAAAAAAACGAGAACACCAGCCGCATTCAGCCTGCTAGCTCATTTAGGAACATGTCTTATAAATCTCACCATATTCATCCATATTACCTCATCATATTGATGAGCCTGACTATCTTTTATACCGTGCAGATAATCTAGAAAAAACAGAATAATGATGTCAACTTTAGTGCATTGGGGAAATATATACAAGTACCAATGCTAAAATGCATCCAGGATTTTTCTCTCACACAACAAAAACAAGCAAATAAGCACCCACCTGAATAGGCATTATCCTTGAATATTAGTAGACTTCGAGGCATCAATATAATAGAAAAAGGATGGTGATTATCCATCCATTTATCTGTATTATTCTCTAAAATGTCTTCACTAGATCTATTTTCAACATTGTTCATCAACGTATCTGCACAAGCTCTTAACCTTGAATGTGGAATGAAGTCCATGACAACAGGTGATCCAAGAGAGAGAATAGCTACTACGGGAAAATAAGCAGGCCCGTCCTGGTGTGGCTGTATAAAGAAACAATGCATAGTAAGCAATAATGCCAAGTACTACTCCTATAACTCATGATAAACATTGATAGCAGGCAAGACATTCGAACCATTTTGAATCAAACATAATACATAAATGCTCACACAATTTAAACCACATTGTCAAACTAAATAAAAAGTGATGATAGTCCCAAGTGGCCAGCATTGCTACCTAATTTGCAGGACATTTTTAAATTGGTCGAGCGGGTAGGGGTTATTTAATACGTTATGGACAGTATATGAGCTTGGTTAAAAGAATTGAGTACAGACCATTATTCCCTGGTCAGGGAGATACTCATTGATGAGAACATGATTAATTGCTGCAGGGAACAATCCTGATTCTTCACGTATTCGTTGTGTTATCTTTGTCAACCAAGGAGGCACTGCATAGAGTTCAATCAGCAGATTCTCAAAATGACACATCACATAACAAACATCAATCAAAATGAAAAATTAAATATTAACTTAAAAGTGCACCCCAGTTCTCAGACTTTGAAAACTTCTTTGATGGTACATCTCAAGCAACATACCAAAATGATGAATACTAACAGATGCCATAATTCAATGACTGACTAAAGGGATTTGGATGTAAGGAATTAAATTGCTATTACGACAATAATATTATAGAAGAAACTAAATTACTAAAACTGAAGATACATGACATCAAATTTGACTAATGGATGATAATGATTAGAGCATCAAATAAATTATCCTACAGGCGTATTATTGTATGCAATTTCTGTTTATTAGAGCTACTTTCAAGATATTTAAACAGAAAAAATGGCAGTACATGAAGCCGCATTTACCCACCCAAAAACTTTCCTATAATTGACCCTAATGGGCAACAGAAGTACTGCCTCACTATATGGAATGACTTCGCAAGTTACTTAACCAAGTCCTACTTTGTAGGACATGAGAACATGGCTGAAGAGTCAGTCTGTACTCTGCACTTCCTACCAGACAAGCAAGGGGTCAATAAAAATTTTAAAATGAAAGATCTATTTGGAACATCTGAATCCAAACATAAGTTTGAATGGCATTTTGAAGGAAAAGCAAACTGAAACAGCACAAAATTATAGCAGAAAACAGAGAACACATAGACTACAGAAATTTTCACGCAGCAGTAAACCATCATTAGATAAATCTATTTATCCACTTACAGTCTTGTGGTAGAAGACCCTTCTCATGGACAATACCACCTGCCAATGACCAAAGATAGGTGGGAGTAGGAAAAAAATGATCACTGGTATGCAAAGAAGAATCTGGCCCTTTATTTTATGCATTTTGCATGTAAGTCAAAGAGTTCCCCACATACCCCAATTTTGAAGTCTCCTATTCTTCAAAGATTTCCACTTTGATACAGGAGCATCATAAATCTGCATATAAGAAACATACCCAGTTTAACATGGTTATAAAAAAAAATAACAAGGAATAGAGGCTTGAACACTGGGGGAAAGAAAAGAATACAGATGTAGAGGAAATCACCACCTTATCCGAGAGATGAGATTCTTCAGTCTCAGTGATAAAGTCAGGCTTGTAAATCACCGTAGGTAGATTCCCCACTTGAAAATTTTTCAAATTTCCTTCCATTTGTCTGCATAATAACTATAAATTATAATCTTGCCAGTTGAAAATTTTAATTCAAATTCGAAATTATAACTTACAACCTTATCCAATAGATGGTAGACCGGACCTTCAAACAAAAAGCGTAAAAATCAAATTGAAATACACCCTTTTAATCCCACAGAAGATTATTAAAAAAAAAAAAATTCTGGGTACTCCTCTTCTTCCTAAAACATATATTCAAATTTTAAGATTATTAAAAGCAAGTTTGATGTATCATAAGAAGAATAGCAATTGAGCATTAACATAGTAAAATTGAAAACATATATTCAAATTTTATGATTTCATCCTGCTGAAAAAGAGTAGCACTCAACAGCAGTGCAATGCATTACAAAGCACAACTTAAAGCACACAATCTTATGATTTCATTCTGCTAAATTACAACTTACACTTAAAGCACTTTCCTTCGCCACTTGTCCACCGACGCTGCGTTGCTTCAATTCAGAACCCCACTGCCGCTTCATAAAAAGCAGTTCCGTCTTTTTTTTTTTTTTTAATCATTCAGTCATATTCATAAAAATAAAATAATAATAAAATCAACGAAACCACGTCGTTTCGGTGTTTTTTTTTTTTTAAATTGTCTTTCTCAATTTTTTTTGAAGGAAGCTTTCTTTCAGAATTTTCCTCAGCCTTTTTTCTCCTCGCCGGCTAAAGCATAATTTGATAGGTGAGTTCGATTCTTCTCTCTGCTTTCGTTGATTCTGCTTTTGCATAATCATTTTTTTAATTATCGAAGTAGAAACTGAAACTGAAACTGGATTCTACTTTTTTTTTCTCTTGATTCTGATGAGTAATAACAGCCTGAACACTACGCTATTAACAGTAATGTGATTTAATACAATAATTATGATGAAAAAATTAAAAAAACAAAATTGGGATCTTACGTATCAGAATGAGGTTTAGGGTTAACTTCAATTCTATTATTGTATCCTCTGTTTGGTTCTTTATTGCGATTTTCTTTTGCTTGGGCTACATTGACAAGGGATTTTTATTCTTTTCCCATAGATATCTGTTAATTCAGCTTGTGCACCCCCAACACAATGGCCTCATTATCATTTTTTTTATATGCAGGTTACTAGCTATTACTATACAAGTATGCTTTCTGGCATCAAATTCATACCTCGTGATCAGGTTGGTGAATTATGAATTATAGGACCTTCATTGTTGTTACTTTGCTTCAGTTTAATTCAGACTAAGAGGTTTTTTTTTTTTTTTTTTTTTATGCTTCATCACTTTTATACTTTTACTCTGTTGGGCATTAGGCCGAAACAGAAGGTAGGGATACTTCTATAGACAAGAAAAAAAGTTCAAGTAACAAGAGAGAAAAAGAAATAAAAAAAAGAAAGAGTTCACGTTACGATAGTAGTTCAGATGATGACCTTGGGAAAATAAAGAAAAAGTCTGGGAAGAAGAAGAAATGGTACTCCTCTGATGAGCATTCATCAGAAGATTCGAGTGACAGTGAAAGCGAGGGCAGTTCTGACCAAATTGAAAGGAAACATAGGAACAGAAGAAAAAGTAAGGGAAGAAAATATCACAGTTCGAAGGATGAAGATGAGGATAAATCAAAGAAAAAATCAAAAAGTGGCAAGGGTTACTCTTCTGAAGAGTATTCTTCATCTGCTTCTGAAAATGACGGTCGAAAAGGAAGTGGAACAGGGGGAAGGAGAAAGAAGAAGGAAAGAGGAGAGAAAGATGTTGGTTTTAAGTTGCCTGGTATGTACTGGATGTTTTATGCTTGTGCTTCATTCTGATGATAAATGATGTGGTATTTGACACTCAACTATTGCTCTCTAGGTGATACTGGATTTTCTAATCTCTCAGAGGATAGAGAAATTATGAGGAAACAAATGGGGTTAGATTGGATGCTTAGGCCTGCAGACAAGACTGATAGAATGCCTACAGATGTTGATGACCAGCCAGAGGAACCAATTACAGAAGAGGTCAGTGTGTTGTTGTAATTCAGATTGCTCAATTAGCCATCTAGATTATTTCTTAAAAAAAAAAAGAAGAGAGGTTGTGCTTGCATGAGTGTTCCGTGTGTTTGTATGCTCATTTTCTTTTTTCAACCAGGTAAAGAGAGTGAATCCTAGGGAATTGAATCCATATCTGAAGGATGATGGGAGTGGTTATCCAGATGATGCGGAAGAGCGAAGAGCAAGAACAGATCAACTACCTTCTTCTTCAGTTGTAGGTGACGGAGGTGCAAGCTGGAGACTTAAAGCCTTGAAACGTGCACAAGAGCAAGCAGCTCGAGAAGGAAGGAAGCTGGAACAGGTTTTTTCCTAGTTTTTAGATATTACCTAACATGATTTATGGATTTGATTTTGATGTATTAAAATTTCCAGGTTGTAGAGGAAAGATGGGGTTCTCTTGGTCAGTTAACTGTTTCTGCCGTATCTCATACTGCTGCCCCAGCTCGTGCTCATCTACATGCCATAAGAAATAGAAAGAGCGGGCAAGTGGAAGAACACCAAGCTGATATAGATAGCCAAAATGAGAGAGATATAGAGAAGGTATATGTGGTAAAACTTTGTTTTTTTTTCTCCTCCTTATTGGTCAAGTAATTGTAAGAAGGAAGCTGAAAATTGTTGTTTACCTGTTTTAAGTAAAAAAAGACACTATACCTTTTGAACATTGATTTTATTTTAACATTGATTTTATTATTAGAATACTAGTCGAGTCTACTTGAAGCGATCTGTCCGACATCCTGAAATGAGGGCCCCCAAGGCACGTGATTCTTTGTCGTGGGGAAAACGAAACACCCAAAATATGTCTTCTAAGGATGCAGGGCTTATCTCTGCTGCTGTTTCTAGCTTGAATAAGTTTGCTGATGATGGAAGTTTTTTGAGCAATGTGCTTAGTCAACAGAATGATCCTGCTGGTTCTGTTAGTTCCCACACAGATCAAGAAGCAAATGTGGAGTCAAACATCACTTCATCTGAAGTGAACAGGCTTAGTGAAGGTATTGCAACGGTTGAGGAAGCATTGAGTGCAAACCAGTTGGCAGCTAAGGCTTTGCAGCTTCGTATGAAAGGAAAGCACGAAGAGGCTGATAAGCTTATGGTAAGACAAAATCCTCTGTTTCAAATATTTTTTGGCCCTAGTTTTGACTTATTTTTATGGCTTGTTAACTTTTTGCAATAACATCTATCATTCATGAGCATTTGCTAATAGCTTATTATATGTGCTTGTTGGAAGTGTTTACCTTCAAAGAATATATATATATATATATATGTATATATATTTTTCTTGAATGTTGTGTGCTCTATGGTGCAAGATTGAAAGAAGAGGATATTCATTCTTCCACTGATTATTATTGAATGTATTTTTAATTTGCATGGATATATAGTTTTTCTGTTTCTTACTTGATCATCATCCAGACCTAGGTCAAGCTGATGCTTTTAGCTTTTGGAGTCATTGATATTGAAAAGAAAAACCCTATACTCAGGTTTATGCGGTTTGAATGCAGTTAAAAGGTTAATATCTGAGCATTTTTACTGCTTGTAAAAGAAAATGACCATGATTGGAGAACATGATTTGTATTTGCTGCTTCAACTCGAAGCTGCATGACCTTTTGGTTTGCAATTTATTGCATTCATTGCTTTTGCTGTCTTTTTTAGGCTGAAGTTGAAAACATAAAACAAAAGCAGGGTGCAGGAGAAAATTTGAGCAGACATCAAAAGGCCGCTAGCATCAACAGGTGATCTTGGATCTTGTGATTTTCTCATTTTATCTATGTAACAAGTTCTTCCACTTGATATCTTGTAATATGGTGCTCGATGATACAATGGTATAACCTGTATATCATTGACAATTTAAAAATCATTGTTATAGATGTGGAATTTAGATTAGCAATCATGTGCTTAATCCATTCTTAAAATGTTCTTTTTGGACCATATGCAATGGATGTTTGTTTTCTTTCTGCAATTTTAGAAATGGTTTAAGCCTTTTTACCCACCCTGATTCAATTGTGCCACGGGCAGTGCCATTTCCCATTTCCACATTTCCTTTTTCCTTGTTTTGACAATCTTGCTATTGCTGCCATCACTGCCCAAACTAATTTTGTTATTCATTTCTTCTTTCTAGGTATGTTGTTCAAGATAATTCCGCCCGAAAAAAGGAAGAGGATGTTGATAGGCATCTAGCGCAAAAGATAATTCAGAATAAACAGTATAGTTTATCAGGTCAGGCTGACGATGAATATGATTTTGAAGATGGCCCAAGCAGAAAGTCTAGAAAGAGGGGGAATGATCAGAAATCTACAGAAAATAATATTCTTGCAAAGCGTATCTTGACTCAGCAAGAACGCTGCCTATTTTGCTTTGAGAATCCAAACAGACCAAAACATCTTGTTGTGTCCATAGCAAACTTCACATATTTGATGTTACCACAGTTGCAGTCTCTAGTTCCTGGTCATTGCTGCATCTTACCAATGCAGGTACGCTTAATCTAGTTGCTTGATGCTAGAATATGCTAGGGTTGGCTATTGGTTCATTCTTAGATAAACTTTATCACTACTTCAAGCTTATTACTAAGGAACTGCATTGTGCATAATTAAATTTCCCAAAGAAAAGGATAATGGGAAATTTATGGCACTTCTTGAATCAAAAGACCAAAGCTTCTACCGACACATGAAAATATATAAATTTCTGGGAGAAATTATCTGTAATCTTGTGATAATTGATGGGATGTTGTTATTTTCATCACCTTGGTCTGTATTCTAAGGTTACTGTTTTGTATTACAGCATGACTCAGCCACAAGAACTGTTGACAATAACGTGTGGGAAGAAATCCGCAATTTCAAAAAATGCCTTATAATGATGTTTGCAAAGCAGGAGAAGGATTTAGTGTTTATTGAAACAGTAATGGGGTTGGCGCAACAACGACGCCATTGCTTAATTGAGTGCATTCCCCTGCCACGAGAAATTGCTAAGCAGGCTCCTCTCTATTTTAAAAAGGTAAGCTGCTCTTATTTATTTATTATTTATTTTTGATGCATTAATCCTTCATGTATTTGTTTAGTTTCTGACTATATTTATGTCCTGGACTTGCCAGAGTTTAAAGAGTAAAAGAAAACAGGGCAAGTTACATGGAAAGTTTATGACACAAAAAACTCTACAATCAAATTTACATTGCTTTCCCGCTTCCCTCCCTCCCTCCTCTCTCTCTCTCTCTCTCCATATAAGACAACAGAATGACATAGGAATAAATTTCCAACAATACGTGAGATTAAAATCCAGTTCTTCTAAATAAAATTGTTTCAGGCAATTGATGAAGCGGAGGACGAATGGAGCCAGCACAATGCAAAGAAGCTGATTGATACAAGCCAAAGGGGGCTGCGTGGTTCAATTCCCAAGGACTTCCCTTACTTTCATGTCGAGTTTGGCTTAGACAAGGGCTTTGTCCACGTGATTGATGACGAGCAGCAGTTTAAAAGTAGCCTTGGGTTAAATGTAATAAGAGGAATGCTGCGTTTGCCAGAGGAGGACATGTATCGTCGCCGTAGGCATGACTCAGTTGAGTCACAAAAGCAAGCTGTGGCAAATTTTGCACGGGAATGGGAACCTTGTGACTGGACAAAACAGCTCGACTTATAAATGTCTGAATTTATTGAAGTGCTCTACCAATGTATTGTTATGTATCTTCTTTCCATTTTTTTTTTTTAACATTTACTGATATTTCTCTTGTTTTTATATATGAGTCTAGACTCTTAGCTATGACTGTTGATGCATCAGGTGCAAGCCAAATGGCTCATCATGATTTGTTTTTGGTTGTGTGGATGATTCTCTACATTCTAACTCTATGACTGCATTGGAGTAGGAATGGCAGCAGTTCGGGTTCTTGAAGGTACCTGACATGCTCTGCAGTTTCTATTCAGAATTTACAAAACGTTTGAAGGAGGTGCTCGCCCAAGTCAATTCGTGGATGGATTTGACCATTGCTTCAAATGGAATCAGAAGAAAGCATAATTGGAGATTGAAATGCAGCACCGTTAACTCTTGATTCCCATATTCTTACAATTCCCCAAACGATTATGAGAAATTCGAATGAGCGATCCAGCTGGAGGAAATGCAAAAGAGGATAATATTAAGGTCTAATGATTGAAAATATATATATATATATATATATATATATATATATAATTACTTTTTTCTTTCTACTTCTACAAATTTGAAAAAAAAATCTTGTTTTTTTTTTGTTGGTATATTAAGGTTTAATTATCTTCCCTAATTATTTTCTTTCCCTCAAATCATCTTAAAAATAAGTCTTCAAAAAAAATATTAATTTATTTTTGTCCAGTTATTTAACAAGGGAACAACATTTTAACAGAAATTAATCACTTTTATTTTTCTACTTCAGTAAGATCATCGTGCAAAAGATAGAATGCATGCAATGCATATTAATTGAATCTTAATGATCTAACATTTAAAAAATTCCATCAAGTAATTTATTTCATTTTCAAATGAATTAAAAAAAAATTATTTCCAAATGAATTCCAAATTCATTTAAACTAAACATATTTCATTAGTAAGAATTAATTTAGTTTCAACAATTTCACAAAATTAAAAAGTTGGAGTTCAAAATGAATTTGGCAAAGTCTTCATTTAAATCAAATATATTTATTTTAATTTGTAAATAAATTCTACAAAATTTTATAAATATCATATATACCAAACACACTCTTAAAAATATACGAAGAAGATACACATGAATACAAAGAGGAAAAATTATCAATTATAGTAATGCGTAGAGACATGTCCATCATTTGGTTGTGGTCCAACTAATGATGTTTGATTTTTATTAAAAAGAGGAGCAGTTCATATTGCTCCATTTATTTACAGTTTTTCTTTTCTTTTTTTTAAACTAAAGGTTGTAATATTATTCTCGAGCTACAATAGACAATAAGAAAGCTGGGACATACTCCCAAACTTGAGAATCAAACATGGAAAGAGCAGCTTTTGCTAAAGCGTGAGCTGCTTCATTCGCTGACCTCCTTATAAAACGAACTTCAATACAAGTAAATGATGAAAGCAAAGCACAACAATCAGCTATAAGCAAATTAAAAGAAGATGCAGTGATGTCCGAATAGCCTGAACTACTTGCAGGGCATCCATCTCCAAGACACAATGATCATAATGAGAAGATATGAGCCAGCTTAAAACTTCCCTTCATGAAACAGCTTCCCCATCAACAGATGAGAAAGTACCATAGCTCGGTTTTGAGAAGGCTGCAATAAAGGCACCGGTTGAGGACCGGATAACACCACCTGTGCCAATGCAATTATTTGCGACGAAAATTGCAGCATCAATATTCACTTTGAACCATCCATCCATGGGTCATGTCTACAGAATGTCTCATTCGGTGACAGCATTAAAGCTTCCATGGAATTCAGAACTGACCTTGACCGCACACTGCCATTGATACAAATATTGCCCAAAATGATTCAAGAGAGAGTGGACAGACCAGCTTGTATTCCGCCAGACCTTGTTATTGCAACAATAAAAAGAGCCCGTTGGTCTGTATGTAATCGAGAAAAAACACACTCAATCCAGGACTGAAATGAGTTGTGATGATGGCACAGAACCTGCAGCGAAGAGTGTAACCAAACCTGCTCGGCAAAAGTACATTCATAGAATAAATGAAGACAAGATTCAACTTGATCACCACAAAGAGCACAACACATATCAACTATAACCCGACCAGAAAGAAGGACATCAGTTGTAGGTAAAAAGCCTGAGAAAGCAAGCCAGAGGAAATTGCGCACTTTAGATGGCACCTGCAATTTCCATAAATCAGTCCAGAAAGAAGAAGAGCTTGTAGTGAATTCACCACATAGACTTCTATAACAACCCTTGACTGAAAAAATTCCTGTGGATGAAAACAGATAATACCATGAGTCTGACACACTTCTAATACTCAGCGGTATCTTAAAAATCAAATTGTTGTCTCTCTCATTGAATGAATCACGGATAAGCTCTCTATCCCAACATCTGCCTGTGACATCAAGTAAATTAGAAACGTGATATGGCCTATATCTTCCATAAACTCTGAGGAAACAAAGCCTTTAGTTGCGTCGGGTAATTAGGGGTCTTACCAAACCCGAATATCCCTGCCAGTATAACAACTCGTCATCTCGCACCATTCAATAAAGTTCCTTGAGTAACATGCAAACTTCTCAACGCAAAACTAGGATTATGGCCTAGTTTAGCTTCAAGGAAAGTAGTTCTTGGAAATATAAACGAGCCACAAGAGATGAAGGTTCTGTAAGTAACTTCCAAGACCGTTTAGACAACATTGCGAGACTTAAGTCTCTAAGATTTTTGAATCCCAAACCTCCACAAGTCTTTGGGTATACTATCGTATACCACGACGAGACCGATATTCATTACCCCACCAATAGCTATTCATCATCCTCTCCTACTCCGCACAGAGATTATGAGGAAGCAAGAAGACATTCATTATATAATTAGGCACGGCTTGCGCCACTGTTTTGAGGAGAACTTCTTTGCCCACACGCGATAAATTCTTGCACCGCCAGTGTTGGATTTTTTGCCAAACCCGGTCCTTTATGAACCCAAAAATTTCATTCTTATTCCTGCCAACCAGTGAGGGTAAGCCCAAGTATCTGCCATGATTAGTTACTTCCGGGATGTTAAAAACACCATTAATGTCACTACGCAAATCTGAAACAACATTGGAGCTATAAGACATAGAAGACTTAGCATAGTTAATGGCTTGGCCCGAACAGTCAGCATAATGATCCAACAGAAATTTTAGATTATAACTTTCATGCAGGGTGGTCTTGAAGAAAATAAAGCAATCATCCGCAAAAAGTAAATGATGAATAGATGAATAACTAAGACATTGGGCATATATAATAAACAAGAATGGAGATAGGGGATCCCCCTGTCGGAGCCCACGACTGGGAGTAACCACACCAATATCACTACCATTGTGTAGAATAGAATACCGGACCGTTGAAACACAAACCAGAATCCGATGCACCCAAGCTTAATCAAAACCCAAACGCAGCGTAGCAAACCTTAAGAATTGCCAATAAATCCGATCATAAGCTTTGGACATATAGATTTTTAAAGCTGCATATCCAACATTGCCTTGTGTCTTCCGGTGCATGAAGTGATTGATTTCAAAGGCAATCAAGATATTGTCAATTATGGATCGTCCTGCCACAAAGGCACTCTGAAAATCTGAGATTATGTGAGGCATCAAAGGACGTAACCTATTAGCAAGATTCTTTGCTAGAATGCGATACACCACATTACACAAAGCAATGGTTCTTAAATCAGTCATAAACTCTGGTTGTGGCTTCTTCGGAATTAAAACAGCATTAGTGTCATTAACACCCCTCGGAAGAGCACCTGTGGCAAAAAAACATTCCTGACATAGCCGAACCACATCACCTCCCACTGTAGACCAACATTTTTTATAAAATGCCGGGCCCAGGGCTTTTGTCGGGGTGCATACTGAACAAGGCATCATGAATCTCCTGAGCAGTAAGTGGTTGCAATAACACAACATTTTGAATGTCT
>CATIWM010462952.1:0-17093 GCA_949671775.1 Mallotus repandus
CTTTTTCTTCCCTATGTTTTTTCACCTCTCCCTTTTTTTTTTGTTCTTCTTTATCTTTTTTTTTTGACATTGTCTGCCCCCTCTGTGTTTTCAGCTTCTTCTTATGTTTTGTTTTGTTTTTTTTAACATTCCTTCTCCCTCCTTTCTTCCCTCTGTTTTCCTTTTTATTCCCTCTAGAAACCACCTTTGTCACACCCACTGCGCTAGCTAATGAGTAGGCGTGACTTGCTAATAGTTGGCTAATGCTTATGGTACAAAGGAATAAAACATACTACAAGTCTTAAATATTCAAAGCAAACTTTAGATACTATTTAACATTTACAGACTAAGTTCTTTAAGACAACTAACAATTATCAAAACACAAGCTTACTCTCTATAATTAGATAAACTTTATGTAAAACTAAAAAGGCAAAATATCTAAGTTGATTGGAACAACCTCTTCCAGGCACCAAGCATTAAACATGCAAAGAGACTTGTTCTATGTGACTACTTTTGATTCTCCGAAGGATCTGTAAATACTTAAATGTGAGGAGTGAGTATAAAAATACTCAGTGAGTGGGTAAAGATATCAAAAGTGGGAACAGATACTATTATTATTAACAAACCTGCATATTAAGAAATTATTTTGATGGTACTTGTAAAGCCTCTAATTATACACGTATGAATCTTGTAGAGCTAAGGTTTAATAGAAATTATCATTTTACTGAGATAACATAAAGCTTTTACCATAAAGTTGGAGAACAATCATAAAAAAGCAATTATATACACTCATAAAATATATAGCTAAAATATTATGCTAAATGTTGACACATTGGGCGCATGATGACACTGAGCAGCCCATGTGTATAAAATTTTCTTATCATACGCATGCGAAGAGCTACCCCAAAAGGCAAACCACCTGGTGTACACCCCTAAGGCTATTTGTACACCAAACATTATTCCCAAGACAATTGGTAAATCGGATTTACTAATAAGTAATGTTGAAATATAGACACCAGTCATCATGGTGTAATCTAAAAGATATATACCACGAGTGTATAGATTCGTATAAAAGCTCAATCAATCAAAATAAACAATACTATTTACAAGATATAATTGCTATAGTTGCCACCTTTAATCGCTATACCATGTAATTGCAGTAAATATAATAACCTTATATTTGCTGAAAATAAATGTAAAATACACTCACTAAAATTATTCATCAAATTTAAAATATAAATTTAATACTTTATTATCATAAATTACTTCAACTACAACAATAATAAACATATACATATAGCTATTTGTTACCAATTTTATTATATAAGCTAAGCAATTTAATCAATAATAATTGTAAACAGACATCTATAAAAACTTATCGGTAAAGAAACCTCAGTTTATATATATATAATAGAAAATACACTATATATATATATAACATAAATTTAAAATCCTTGTTATGTAGTTACCCACTCACCTGAAATTGTAAACTATAAGAATTTAACTGGGTGGACTCAGCCTATGTCATATAGTTGTGATCAAGTCAATTCCTAAAATAAAAAATTATACACATGATAAAGGTTTTAAATTCTCTATCTAAACTTCATTCAAATTAAAAGAGGTTTTAAGAAAATTATCTTAGTCATATATCTTTAAATTAATTTTAGGTTGTTTATTATATTAAATTTTAATATATTTTTTATACATTATTTATTTATTTTGTATCATTTATTACTATTTTCATTATATTATATTATATTATTTATAGGATTCTTATTGTTAATTCCTATTCATAATGTTTTCATATTTCCATAGAAAGTTTAAAATTGTTTTAGTTCGAAATAATTATACTTTAATTAAATATTGGTATTTAGTTGAAATAAACTCAATGCTATGGACCTCAACTATATTTATATATATATATAAAACAAAGGCCCAAGAGTATAAGGTACTCATGTCAATTAATCTCAATACATATCCAAATAATATTTGGAAGAATCAATCTTATAAAATCTAAAATTTTCATAACTTTTCAATGAGAATATCAAGCTCTCACTGCTCAACTCTGTTGATGTATAAAGAGACAGTCATCACATCCCATTGAACGGACGATCAATTCCATAATTAACAAATCGCCTTTGAGCTTTTGGGACTGGTGTATACAAATCAATCTTTTTTTACAGAAATTCAGCACAAAATGTCTTGTTATCAAAACAAATTTACAAGAATTGATTTTAACCAAAATGAATCAGGTTTAATTATACCAAGAAGAAAGGAAACTTAAGTGCATCATCGTCAAATTATCGACTAATAAGGAGATTATTTCAAGAAGTCCAAAACTTAAGAAGAATGCATGCAAAGAAATAATATAACAGAGATTCATTCAAAGAAATCCAGAATTGAGTCAATACTAAATACTCACCAAAACATTTGATGAATCCATACCAACTTATATTTGCTAGTTTCGAGATGAATCAAAGCTAATTCCACACAACTTATATCATGAAACTTTGAAATTTATGAGACCATGGGCTTGAGATAGTTAAGATCGATTTAGAGCTGAGGAGACGGGTCTGCGCATTGCTGCTAGAAATGTTGCTTAAGGAGATATCAGATTCCTTTTTTTTTTTTTTACATTACTTTGTATAATTCAACAACTAGAATCCTTTTTCCTAGCTGAGTCATGCTCATCTTCATCTTCATCCTCGAGTGACACCGCACAACTTTCCTTTCAATTCTTCCACTCAAGCCCCTAAGGTTCTTATGTTTTCATGATTAATCCTTCATTTATTTGTTTTGTTTATTATTATTGTTTTTTTTTTCTAAACTTTTGCTCAATATCTCCTCTTTTATGCTATTAAATCCTAAATCCAATTTCTTATTTTAATTTCCTATTTTAATAGTTATATTCCTATTCATGAGAGTACTGATATGACAACTTTCATTTACCTTCTCTACGTTCTTAGTTGGTTAACAATGTCTTTCCACGTAAAATATTGGATTAAAATTATGTTACAGTGTGATTTTTTTTGTTATTTAAAAAATAGCTAAGTATCATTAAGGCACTGCCTTAGTGATAAAAGTTGTGCCTTAATGATGTCATTAAAGGGCATTTTTTTGGGTCACACGCCCTGTAAAGAGAAAGATATTGAACTTTATACTATTGAGGCTCATTTTTTTGAACTTTCATTATTGGATCTTTGTTACTGAGCTAGGTCAACTCTCCTGTGTTAACACTAATATACCCTTTTTATAATTTTTATTTGTTGAAATACTCATAGTTTTTCATTTTCTTCTTATTATTATTTTATCATGCAACATTGGGTTAAAAGGGTATTTTTGGCCAAATAGCATTATTTTGACTTCTAAATTTATATTAAACGCAATACACCAAAATATGACATTCATTTAAAATTGATTTCATTAAATATTTATTTAAACTAAATACACCATATTTTGAATAAAATTAAATTGTAAATAAATTTTTATTGATATAGTGTATTTGGATTAAATAAATATTTTATAGAATTTAATTCAAATAAATTTTATATTCTGCTATATTGTATTGGTATAAATTTAGAATTTAAAATAATATGTTATTTGGCCGAAGGTGCCCTTTTAAGTTAATATTACATTCTAAGAGTATTTTAGTCTTATGAAAAATATATACTTAAAATTATGAAATACTTTGGACATTCTAATTATTTTGTTAGAAGTTTGTTTAGTTATAAGGCCATCTCCAACCATAAGTTCAAAATTATGTGAATTAATATAGTTGATCTAGGAATTTTTCTCCAATTCATTACTTCATTTTTAACTCTAAAAAAATATTCTCTATATACTTTTTATATCTCATTTTATATTTTTTTTTTTGCTAATTTTATATCATTTATACATTTAAATACATCTACAGTTCTCTTTCAAAAAAAAAAAATACATCTACATTTGCATTTTTTTACATATTTCATCCAATAAAAATATATGTTTTATTATTTATCAATTTTATTAAAATTTAACAAATTAATTATTTCTTGATAATAAGACAAATTTATTATTTTTATATTAATTAAAAAATTACATATAAAAGATTGGTTGTCCAAAAATATTTAATTCTAAAAATCTATATTATAATTTTTTATATCACATATTTATTTTTTATAATAATTTTATAAGTTAAAAATTAACTAAAAATAAAAATTTGAATAAAATTGTGTATTTTAAAAAAATTAAAGTGTTTATTGGAAAAAAAAAATTTACGTGAAAGTTGGCGCTTGATTGGAGCGCCAATTTCTCCAACCTCTTCTAAATTGGGTTGGAAGTGCCTAAGAAATTTTATAAAATTTAAATATTAGAATTACAAATAAAATTTTATAAAATTTTTATTTAAATTAAACTCTCTAAATTAAAATTTATAAATAAATTTTATAAAATTTATTTACATTAAACGATTGAATTTTTTATTCAAAAAAATTGAATCAAAGCACTGTTAAAAAGAGTTCAGAACACAAGAAACCTATAACGAAATCATAGAACAGCAACACATGGCCGTACTCAAGTTATAACAGAAATTGTAGAATCTTTATTTGAAATTGATTTAATTACTTTCTTAGCAGCTGCGGAAGCACAACTATCTTTAATCTGATGAAAAGAGTACCCAGATAAAAAGTTTACTTGAACAAGGTCATACAAGGCAGCTACACAAAATCAATGACCTTGTTCATTTGGGAACTCCAAGCTCACGGGCACCCATTTGTTATCACTAATTTGCAGCACCGTGATGCCCTTGGGGAAAACAATCTTTGGATAACTTGAATAAACCTTGACTTTTTCACAAAGCAAGTAGCCCCCTGGAGGTACTCCAGGCTTTCCTGTGTTTGTGCTTGAACTTAAGAGAGGGAGATTACTGCCATTTTTCGCAGTATCAGAAGATAGTGAGCCTTCTTTAAAAGGGGTGTGAACAGGTTCAGAGAAAGAAGATGATGAGTTCTGATGTCCAGTCATTTTCTGCGTATTCAACACTGATGAATGCGACAGTGTAGAATCTTCAGAGCCAATTTTGAGATTAGCTTGTAACGTTTCAGCCAGACTTGCATCTTGAACTTCGTTTAGGGAATCATTATTCCAAAAAACATGCATTAGCTAATCTAGACTATCAAATTGCATGTGTTTGCTAAATCCTGCTAAGAAATAACATTTTTTGATTAGAGGGTACCTTTGCTTTCTTCAGATTGTTCTTCCTGTCCAACGATTGGAGATGACAAGACTTCATCATTGTGTTTAACATCTTGTTGCAGATCCACAGCTGTGGTCAAGTCTGAGCCAAAATCAGAGTTCAGAGATTCACTGGTCACTGACTTAGTAGAAAGAAACAGTGAGATTCTACTCATTGCAACTTAAGAAGTAAAGAAAACCTATCACACTCTTTTACTCTAATGCATTTAAACCTTGAGTCAGAAATGTGTAAACTTTTTGAGTTTATTCGAAACCAAAGGACTTCCGATCAGCAGAGCAGATTAATAGCATAAAACGTGAGTTTTCTCGGAAATAATGACTTACCCTCCATCAGAAATGTGTAAGCAACCTTTGCAGCTTTTAGCTCTGCAGCTTTCTTGGTTTTTCCAGCTTTACCATAAAACTTTTGTCCTCCTATTTCCACAAAGGAAAAGAACGTCGGCATGTGAGCTGCACCTGCGTTTATGGTCTTGTACACCGGCGTAGAGAGGCCTTCTCTTTTAGCTAACTCCTTTAAGGAATTCTTGTAAAAGCCAGAGTTCTCCTGAAACATATGATGGCAATTAGACATTCTCTAGATTCGGTCATTGCTAAGATTTTGGAGTTGGGTTCATAAAACTAGCCTCTTGAGAGTCATCTGCCATGATTGACACCAAGGCAGACTTTGCAGCAGCATTCTCTGCTTCCTTCGAAGTGGTGGAAAACTGCGGGCTCTGAGAAGCATGCCCATCAACTGTGACTGTAGCCTCGAAGGGAAGATCATCAGATGGACCTTGCGTTGTGCTCGAGTAAAATGGCAAATCTAAGTTGTTCCACTGAGCATAATTCTGCAGCTGGCTCTTGTATTGACATTGCACATCTGAAGCATGAGTGTGCTGCTGTCAGATACACTTGCTACAGGGGCAAGATAGGATCTAACAAATAATATAGAAATTCAAATGCTCTAGAAATATGCAATTTAGAAACACTGCTGTAAGAATAGTATTTATTATATAATCATATATATTATCCTCAAATTGAAATGCTAAAATTGGTCACCTTCTTTGACTGGAAAATCATGAGATATAGTATGAGGAGCATCACAAGTTTCTTGAATATCTGGCTCCCTTGAGATTGAGGAATCTGAACAGCAGTAAGAATATGCTATTTAGCAAGGCCTCTTAACATAAATTTAATGAAAATCAGAATGCATAACTTGTACAGTAGAATTATTACTAGAATCATGAACTATTTAAATATGTTGATTAGAGACCAACAGATGAATGCATTTGAGAAAAATTGTGTAATATGAGCTTGAAACCAGGATTTTCAGGTTAAAATTCCCATGTTTCATACGACAAGGAGTGTGCCTATATATGTGGAATTGTAGCAAGTGAATCCCATTAAAATTGCATATTCCAAACCCCAGGGTTAGTTTTCACGAGGTTGAGCGAGTTTACTTCTCTTCTAAACAACCCAACTACAATTCCTGGGGCCAACGTCCAAAGAAAAAAAAATTTCTCTAGCCTCTAGGTGTACCAGACCGATGAGGGGGTACGCCCAAAGGAAGAAGGATTAGTGAGGTGCTAATGTCCCGAAAGAACAATGAAGTGCTACATTTTGGGTGCTCTTATGGAACTCGTAGTGAATTACATAAAATTTCATTTCATTGCACCAAGCATTAAGAAAAACAAAGAATTACTCGGAGGTGGGGAGGTGAAGTGGAGAAAGGCAGCTTTGGCAGCATTATTTTGGGATTCCTTAGAGGAATATGAAGGAAAAGGAGAACGAAAAGAAAGGCCATTCACAATAACAGATGACTTGAAGGAAGGCGTATGGTCAAGGCCATCTTTCATCACAGAATACTTTGGTAGTCCCCATTGCCTCTTCTGGCAAAGCTCCTGCAGCTTTGTCTTGTACATTTCTACTCAACTCCTTACTAAATCTCAGAGACACAAGAGTTGCAGAAATATATTAATTAATTAGTTAATGAGAAAATTTCTTCTTCCTGTTAAAGCACATGCCATGGAAATTTGCACCTAAATGCTTCTCGCATGATCGTACAAACGGCTGTGTTTGGGCAGCATGTCCCCCTTAAAATTTTCATTGCATAATTATTTTATTTTTATCTAAATCATTACATTTTGGTGCTTTTTCTGCAACTACAGCATAGTTTTTATTTTATTTTTATCTAAATCATTACCTTTTGGTGCTTTTTCTGCAACTACAGCCAGGCGCAAGCACATTCTGGTGCAGACATATGCACTGACCAATTGGGAAGGTTCGCCAAACATCTCTTCCGGAACAAAGATGTGCAGGTGCAGTCACTATTGTTTCACATGACTCAAGCTAATTATGCTATTTGGCTGTCAATCCTCAAATTCACAGGACGGCAAAAGGGAGAACTTTAACAGCTTCCATGAATATGTTGAATTCAGATACAACACGCTATGCAGCCTTCTTAAACAAATCCTGAGAATGCAGCAACCTTACCTATTTCCAGAGAGGTAATTTGCATAGTCTTTCTTTTTCTTTCAACTGATTCTAAATTAGCAGCAGATTGAGGGAAAAAAAATTCAGGAAAACATTAAGGAAGATGATGGAATAGCTTCATAAGGATAAAATTGAGGGGCAAAATCCGCAAACAGCAGATCCAGATACATTATCACTCCTACTACAAAGAAAAACAAATGCTCATCTCACAAAGGGCCCACTTATTGCTCAAGCTTTAATACATAAGTTCCCCTTGTCAATGTAGGGAATATGGTATGATTTTGGACTCTGAAACTCACTTGGCACTTGCAAGCTGAGTGCGGAGAAGTTTGGCAGCAGCAACCATGTTGCTTAGGGCAGGTTTCACTTCAGTGTATTTTCGGGTCTTTAAACCGCAATCAGGGTTGACCCAGAGGATGTTGCTTTCAAGGACAGCAAGCATCTTATTGATGCGATCAGCAATTTCTTCTGTGGATGGTATCCTGGGTGAGTGGATGTCATAGACACCAGGGCCAATGCCTGCACCATATTTCACTCCTTCACGGAAGACTGAGAGAAGCTTCTCATCAGACCTTGAGTTCTCTATGGTGATGACATCAGCATCCATGTTAATAATTGAATGGATGATATCATTGAAGTTTGAGTAGCACATGTGGGTGTGGATCTGTCCAAGACATCAAAAAGTTTCATGTTAGGATATTCTGTGCTTTATATTAATCCAATGACAACCACAGGACAAGTGGTTCCACTCCCCCACACCATACACACGCGCACACCTACCCCGAGTCTGATGGATCATGATCAGGTAAAAATTTCTAAAAAATTTTGTTTTAGACATGATATTGTTTGCCCTGACAAAATTTTAGAAACACTCCTGGCTTGAGTAAACAAGACCAAGAACTACTACAATAGAATGATTAAGAAGTGGATGAACCTGTGTTGTATCTTGAACGCCACAGTTAGTAATCCTGAAAGAGTGAACAGCCCAATCCAAATAGAAAGCATGCTCAGACTTTCTCAGGGGCAAACCCTCTCTCAATGCAGCCTCATCAATCTGGATTACTGTAATTCCAGCTTTCTCAAGATCTTCGACCTCGTCCTTGATGGCCAAAGCAATTTGATAGCATGTCTCATGTCTTTTAGAGAACATAGAAAGAGAAAGACACTGTCAAAAACCATCTAACGCCAGCAATGAGTACTATAATCAGTTTTCTTTCTCACCTGGGCTGGTCATTTCTAACAAAGGACCAGTTAAGAATGGTAACAGGGCCAGTGAGCATTCCTTTCATGGGTCGCTTAGTCATGCTTTGAGCCATAGATGACCAGAAGACAGTCATGGCCTTGGGGCGGCTCACATCACCATAAATGATAGGAGGTTTGACACAACGTGAACCATATGACTGTACCCATCCATTTGCAGTGAAGGCAAAACCAGACAATTGCTCACCGAAGTACTCAACCATGTCATTTCTCTGTGTCACAAAGCAATAATGGCAGCAAATAAGATCTAATAATTGAGAAAGTAGAATTTTCTCAAAAAAAAAAAGTGAGAATGTAGAAAGAAAATGAAAAAAGCGATTTCATTAAGGTGAATGCGTACTTCTGGTTCACCATGTACCAAAACATCAATGTCAAGCTCTTCCTGGATCTTGACAACTTTGCTAATTTCCTCCCTGATGGCTTTGACATATTCATCCTCAGAGATCCTATTTTTTGGAGTAAAAATGAAAAATAGCACAAATCAGTTAACATAATTCATAAGCCAAAATTAATAACACAATCCAAGCACCAACTATGTTCTTACTTCTTAGCCTTGTATTCACGACGCACTCTCCTAAGATCCTGAGTCTGAGGGAAAGACCCAATTGTAGTGGTGGGAAGAATTGGAAGGTTCAACTTCTTCTGCTGTGCATCAAGCCTTGCACTCACATTTGTAGCCCGGCGGTGGTCAGAACCCTTCAGTGCAGAAGCCTGAGGAAAAAAGGGCATCAATTTAGAGTAAGCACAAATTATAAATTAACAAACACCAATTACATGCATAATCATAGAAATAATTAGACAGAGTTCACTTACAGCCTTCTGAACAGCCTCATTTGTCACCCTTGGAGAGGACTTTCTTGAAGCATGAGCTAACGCATTGGAAGAAAAGAATGCCTTGATGTACAAGAAAAAGATAATAAAACAGCAAATTAAAAATGATGCATGAAAATAATTTCATCACTACTGAATTAATGAATAGCTAAAAATGGAAGTTCAACTGTTCACAGTACAATCAGTTGTAAACCCATGTAAAGTTGAATAAAAGTGTGAAATGTAAGCCTATAAATAATTTGGATTTAAGAAATAGAGCCAAGCAAGTACCTCATCCCTGAGTCCAGCAAGTGCCTTGGCCAAGGCATTTACTTCAAGTATTTTCTGTGCAGCAAAAGCAAGCCATGACTTGATCTCTTTATCCAACTTGGGCTCATTGACTAGATCAACTGCAGTGTGTAGAAGAGAGCAGGAAGTAGAGACCACAACTTTGTCTGCAAGTAAACATAAAACATATAGCATCACTCAACTGCATTTCAAAGATAAATTGTTGTATTTAAAAAGACATTACCTTTCCCGACAATGGACTCAAGAGCGTGCAGTGTATCAAGGGAAGAAGCAAGGTCATTAGCCCAGATGTTCCTTCCATCAACTACTCCAGCAAAAAGGAATTTCCCTGTAGGGAATCCACCCTTGATCAAATCAAGGGTCTTAGTCCCACGAATTAGGTCAAACCCAAATCCACTAACACCCTTCAATGAAGTGAGGGTTTTGTATGCATCAACTGGAACATCAGCAAAGTATGTCTCAACGACAACATGCACCCCAGATAGAGATGCCTCCAGCTCTGAGTATGCATGAGTGAATGCTTGCAATTCATGAGGTTGAAGATCCATCACAAGCTTGGGCTCATCGAACTGAATCCAGTGTGCACCAGCTGCCTTCAATTCAGCCACAACTTCCCTGAAGGAAACAAATCAATTGCATATGATCTCAAAATGGAAACGTAGGGAACAAGCCATAGGGATACTTGTAATTGCATATGATTTAATGGTTTACAATACCCTTAGACCGATTAAGTTGTTAATCCACCCCAAGAAAAATCAGAAAAAGGGTAGAGCCCTCACTTGTAAACAGGAAGAATCTTGTCAATTAGAGAAAGAAGAGAAAAAGATTTCTCCACACCCTTTGCTGGTTTTGACAGCAGTAAATAGGAAACAGGACCAACAAGGACCGGCACAGTTTCAATTCCAAGCTGCACAACAAAAATAAAGGGATGCAGATCCTCAATGTTAAAAGGTTATTCAAAAGAATACATGCTGCAAATCTTCAAAACGGAAATGAGTCCATTGACGGGACTAACAAGTACCTTCTTATACATTGAAGACACTACAGTGGTTGCATGATGCACTATATATCATAATCAAGTTGATACTTATTCATATCAGCACCATGTGAATTTCATGCACTTTCACATAATCATATTACACTATGACCGGTGAGAAAATTTCACTCTTCAAATACCAGTAACTTAAAAGACACAAATTAAACATATTAAGACGCAAGGCTCCCCCATAATTAATAAAAGGATGAAACATTTAATGAAAAAGAAAGTACTAGAATTACAAAAATAATAAACAGTAGTAAGAGGTGAAGTTTACGGCTTTGGCCTCCTTGTACTCATCAACAGCCTTGTGAGATGCATAGGAGAACTTAACTTCTGGTCCAAGTTCAGGGACAATGTAATGACTGCCCAGAAAAATCAAAACATCATTTATGCACACCAAAATACAATGCATAACTCCATCAAAAAATTGTTAGTCACTTACTAGTTGGTGTCAAACCACTTGGTCATTTCCATAGCAGGAACAGAGGCATTACCTCTGGCCATGGAAAAGTAAACATCAAAGCCAATCTCGCCACCATTCCAACCATATCTAGGAGGAACAGCACCGAGCATTGCTGTGGTATCCAACACTTGATCATAATATGAAAAAGTGTTGCTAGGAATAAACTTTGTTCCAGCATCAGCCATCTGCTTCCATATAGATGATCTGAGTTCTGTTGACACCTTCTGCAAATCCTCAGCACTGCTCTTTCCATCCCAGAAAGATTCCAAAGCAAACTTGAGCTCTCTCTTGGGCCCCATGCGAGGGTAACCAACAATGTGGGATGCCATTGCTCTATTTTCGCCATCACCCAGAAAACAAAGATTGCATTAACATTACACGTGAGGAACACCCATAAGACGATTAGTCAAATAAGAAGACATGGCATATCATCATATTCAATTTAAAAGAAAAAAACAATTTCAATACAAAGGTGAGAACATAAAATAGTAAAAGAACCAATCACATCAGATGCTGCAGTATGGGAATACGAGGATCAAATACTTTGCACTGTATTCTGAAAAACGAAGATGGCAGGTGCAACAAAACCAAAGGGTAAAATACAGAATGCACTTGAACAGAATCCAACAAGATACCACAGCCAGAAGTTACAGATACTACATATTGGGTACCAGTTAAGCACAAACGGCAAAATAGGAACAGTTGAATAAAAATTTCAGCTTCATGGAGAGCAAAGATACGGATCCAAAGCATCAATCTTTATCAATTTTCAGATCTGAGTAAATGTTAACAGCTTACACAAAATCAAACAAATGGCAAGTAAAATCCCGAACCTAAATATAAGCAAGAAAATGAGGTTATAACAAATATATTGAATCTTTCAACTTATACAAAGATAAAAAACAAAAAGAAAGAAATCCCATTTCCTTAAAGCCTATAATTCAATCATTTACATCAACTGAATTCTTTATGTTCATTGTTCACTCATAAAAAAACAGAAGGAACCCATTAAGATGGATGAGCAAATTAAGGAAATGGCTAAGCTAAACTAAGCAAAACACCCAAGTACATAGCATTCTAAACTAATCAGATCTATCAAAGAAGTGAAGAATTAAGCAAACTAGAAAGACAAAAAAAAAATTACCTGAAAGAAGTAGAGCGAGAAGAAGTAGATAAATGGAAATGAAAGGAGAAGCGAAGAAAAGGAGTAGCAGAGAAAGGAGGTAGAGATATCACTCTAAGAGAAGTGAACGGCGTGAGTGCGTTATGAGAGACCTGCCTCATTTATATTGCCACTTCCATTCCCTTCCCTGTGGATCTATCTCTTATTTTATTTTATTTTTTTCACCTTCTAATCTTTTTTTTTTTTTTCGCCAAGACCTTCTAATCTAATTATTTATTTTAGTATTTTCAAAAAAAATTATGTATTTTAGTTCAAAAATGATATATTATTGAATATTTCATGTCTAATTTCATATGTTTTATAATGTTTGTGTCCATTTTGGTTCCTCAATATAGTATTATACACATCCATAATTTGCTTAGGTAGGGATTAAAACTATTGAATTTTTTTTTTGGAACATAACAATCATCTTGTCATTAAAAGAATGTATTTTCTATAGTTGTTTTATTTTTTATAAAGTAAATTTTATTTTCTCAATAATCAATTATATTCTCATCCAATAATGATAAAAAAAAATCAAAATGTATAAAAAATAAAATAACTCTAAACTTTTCTTTAAAAATAAATGTTTTTGTGTAGTTGAAATATTATAGTGTTAAAATTACTAGAAAATAAAAAGTTAGAGATTTATCTCATTATATAGTCTAATGGTCAAAGCATGTAACATACATAAATTGAGAGTGCAGGTTCAAACTCTCACTTCTCCTACGCTCTTCTTCAACAAGTCAAAAAAATATTAGAAATTGAGTAAAATTTTAATTCCTTGTATGTTTTTTTTTTCATTTTCTTTTACAAAATTAAAAGCATGTGATAAAATATTTTTTCTAATAATCAAATTAGGTGTTGCAATTTAGTAATTGGTTTACCAACCACGAGCTTTTTTTTTAAGCTCTACCAACCAAGAGTTTGAATGGCAAGACTTCCTTTGTTTTTATTTATTTTTATTTTTATTTTTATTTTTATTTTTTGTCTTGTTAAGGTAGGGTGGGCAACGCAAAAACTAATTTTCTAAAAGATATATGTTTGTAAAATTTCTTAGTGATATTCTTTAATAGCAATGATATTGTTGGATGATTCATACACTTTATTTAATAATTTAACTCTTTAATTAAATGAATCGGATTATAAAACTATCCACAAAATTTTTGTAATGGGAAAATATCTAAACTCAAAAAAGGAATAATATCTCCTAAAAGGTAAAAACTTTATGAGAGAAGATTAAAAAGAATAAAACAAAGAGATAAAAAAAATTGTATTTGTTAAATGTAAATAAAATAAAACAAAATAAATAAATAGAGTAAAAGAAGATAATAAGGTTCTTCTTTTGTAGTAAAGTGGCACAAGCGATGGACATTATAAGATGATGTTATGAATTTGATTTTTCATTTTTCTTTGACTTTCTAGTTGTTAAAAAAAAAAGATAATAAGTGATTATTGTCGACCTAAGAGATGATCGATAATAAAATTAAAATTTTTTGAAAAAAAATAAAGAATAAAGAGAAAGAAGATATCCAGAATTTCACCCCCTACCCTATAAAACAAACATACAACATGTGTTATACGATGAAAAATTCATCAAAGATTTTAAAGAAAAATGCACTATATGTAAAATTTTCAGAATCAATAAGATTTAAAGTAAATGGTATCCATCTAGATTTTAAGATGAAATTATTTAAAATTTGATTTTTAAGATGAAATTATTTAAAATTTGATTTTTATATATTTTTTAAAAGAAAATTTAGATTCATGATTAGAAAAAATAGTTTTTAATTTTTATTAATAATTGTAATTTCAATGAGAGTTTTAATAAAGTGACAATAATTCAAAAATATATATATATATAGAATACATTTAGGTAGGTGAATACGAGTCACGTTGGCAATTCAATTGAAAATAAAAAATAAAAAATGAAGAATTAAAGAAATGTGAGCATGATCGTCCAACTAAGTTCCAAATTTTCATATTTGATAAATCATTTTATGTCATGTCAATGGAGTTGGTGGGCAAGTGGTTGTGGGTGGGTCACTCGGTCACCACTCCTAATCCTAAAGAATGCATTTTACTCAAACTTTTGATTATTATCAATTATCCTAACAAAAACTTAATTAGTCTTGTTAAAGGACTCTTTTCTTGTTGTGTTTGTAATGTTTGATTGCGTTGGTGAAGTGGGACCATTAAATTCATGTGGAAGCCTCCCCTAAAATTAATTGATAATTACATTTTGCATATGACAAAACAAAATTATTTTTAATTTTTTCATTTTACTTGTTTGTACTTCAAAAAAATTTCTTATTTTTGATAATTTATAAAATCATTAACACAAAGTTTTTATCAAAAGTCATGAAATTTAACTAAATTATTTATTTAAATATAAATAAAATAGAATAGTTTGAATTTATTAGTTATATAATTTTAATAAAATAGACATTATAAATTAAGTAATTAGTTTTTAATATTCTTTTCATAAAAGTGTCAAATAATGCAAATATAACTTACACTTACTAAAATTACTTTTTTTTTAGTTTTAAAAAAACATATTAATATCAAAAAGATGTGTCAAATATTGTTTTTAATTTCATGTACCAAAGTGTTTTACATAAAAAAACAATTGAAGGATTAAATAAAATATCAGATTTCCTTCCTAATCATTTGCTTCACAATAGATTATGTTGCGGTGGAACTTCTTGTGAAATCTATGATTTCACTTCAATGTTAATTCTTAATAGATGGTTACAAATGTACTCAATTAAAAAAAAAAGTTAAAAGTGTACAACTTTTAATTTTTAGTAGATTAAAATAATAAAATTAATTTAATTTATCTAGAAAATAATTCGTTGAAACATTTAATTTATAAAATAAAATAATTCATTGAGGAAACTTATATCAACTAAGATATAAATAATATATAATAATAGTAATAATATTTTTTGAGAATGGAACATATAATAATAAAATTAAACTAATTAATTAATAGCTCTGGTAATTTTTATTTTTTGACGAAACATTTAAAACATTTTTGAGAGTCCATATTTATTCATGAACATATAGAATTTGTTATAAAAATTTAATATTTATTCATTTAAGAAAATTTCCCTTTTTTCCAACATAAAATAGTTTTTCAGCAACAACTTTCTACATATTTCCTTTAATTATTTTTTAAAATAAATAAAAAGTTAATCAATCAAGTAGATTATTTATCAAATTCCTGATTCCAGTGGCTCTCATTTTCACCACCATCTACATCTGGTGCTGAGATTTTTTTAATTATTTTGATTCTGTTGTTTATAGTGCTTGTATTAAAGAGATTTTGTATTCCGCCCGTGAGGCTCGGCCTAGTGCCGAGTCCCTAGTGGCCGACTGAGGGATCTCGCCCCTGTGAACAAAAACTGATTGAACCTAAAAATTGTATCAAACCAAATAGTTCGGTTCGGTTTCAGTTTCACAACAGGATTTTTTGGAATAAAAAATTTCAGTCATAACCGAAATCAAACCCGAAATTGGAAGATTATATATATACACACAAAATAAACCAAAATAGGTGTTATGAAGACATGGGAGAAAGGTTGGGTATCATAGCATTAGCACTTTTTTTTCGTATGTTTTTGTTCGCCATTGTTGATATGTATGTGTACGAGGACATAAATATTGTTGGTAATGCGAAACACATATGAATGCATTTATAGACATTCATGGATGATTGATTGAGGCAAGAATATCATTATGTCCATACCCAACTTTGGATTTCAGTCACTGCACATTTAGGTTAGTTCTTATATTTTGATAAATTCATTTCTTGAAATCGCTTTGAAAGTTACATGTGAGACCTGCTTCTTTCCATGTGGCCTGCTTGCTGCCAGGATTTATAATTAGGTATATTGCATGATTTCTAGCTTGAGATATTGGTCACACTTAGCTCTAATTTGAATGAGCTGCATGCTGTTTTTACGATTATTTGAGTTGCTAGCAGTAGATTAGGTTTTCCTTTCCCTTGACTGTAAGTAGTCCCTGGATGGAACAAACAATTGAGTAAATACTTCCCCATGTAATACTAAATGGCGAAATGAACTTCTTGCTGATGTCTTGTAGTTGTTTGATTTTTAATTTCTACATCTCATGTTGGGGTTACTGATATGAATTTGTTTTTTAATGCATTGTTGTTTGACAACTTGAATGAATTTTTTGAAAAGTTATGAAAATTGTTCGGAAAATTTTACAGCATCATGTTTGGTTACATTATTATGGTTCATTTTAGATCATTGGAGTGGTATATGATATTTTCATTCATTGTTTCATTGTTGGACGTGGTTTAGAAGAAAAGCGAACAGCTTGCCCAAGCTTCTGGAGAA
>CATIWM010462986.1:0-33023 GCA_949671775.1 Mallotus repandus
ATACGCTGTCCTATCATGCAGCCCCCAAATGGTGTGCATAGAATGCAAAACAACTGAATCTCACTATTCTGCCCATTTAACTCTAAAAGGGCTGTATACAGTCCTAACTTAGAAAAATTCCCCAAACCTGTAGAGAATGAATTTGAAGCTAAAATTTGAATCAGTATTAAATCTATATGTAATCTGAATTTCTGAAAAAGATTCACTTAATTTAAACAACTATAGAGTGAGATATAAGCACCTGAACACAACCAGGTCTCTATACACGAACAGAGTGAGCATCAAAATGTTTCTTTTTATTAGTCTAACTTAATGTCTGATTTCGCTCAATCTTAAAGAGAAAAAGTTTTAGAGGACGCTTTTAAGTTTTCACTGAATCAAAGAACACTCAATTTGGAGCTCTATAGCTCAAGTTATAATCAAAACACAGAGACTGTCAAACCAGGTGCTTAAAACCCGAGAACAACATGTTATGAACCTTAAACCAAATCAACCAAAACAAGTAAATCACTTATCAAATAGATCAATACAGCCTTTAAGGATGATAATTTCAGCCTGAAATTGCTTTATAATTCTTGATTTAGCTTGCAAAAGATCAACTTTCATTAAAGAATTCAGAATTCTCTCCACTTTCTCTTTTCTCTTTCGTTCTTTTCTTTCTCTTTTCTTAATAGCTAAGGCTGCCCACAAGTCCACGAAAATGAAGAAGATTCTAGACCATATTTGGATATATTAAAGGTAAAATATCCATTTTAAGCCTTAATGAAATGGTTTTCTCCTCTATTAAACCTCAAGCTTTCAATTATGCATTTTAGCACGTCCATTTGTTTCAATTGAGTCCAAATCATCCTTAACTTTTTAAATCCCACTCTTTACTTTATTTTTAATCCTAATCCCTTTTATTCTCATAAGTTTACTAATTTTGAGTTACATCAAAATTCAAAAATTCTTGCTCTTTGATCGAGTATAAATCACAGCTTAACCTGATACACTAGTCTAACTATATATATACTAACTTATTCTTAAACTCAGCCAATATATATAAATAAATGCAATGTAATATGTATGCAAATGTACCTATAGTAGAGTACGGGTGTGACAATTAGGGTAATTTGGGCTTGGATATTGTTAATCATCGCCTTTTTGTATAATGGAGGCATGTTGGGTGTCTGACTAACAATATTTAGGTCAAGTGTGGTTATGGTAGAAAATTTTGATAACCTTGGGAAGGGTTGATAACCTTGGGAAGGGTATAGAAGGTATGGGTCTACTAGTATGCAACAAAGGAGCATAACAAGAGAAAATTGTGCCCATAGGAGTTGACTAACCATGAGCATGTGTAGGTTGTGTGCACAAATCAATAAGGATCTGGGACAAAGGTCCAACTTGTTGGATAAGGGTTGATGGGTTTAGCTGGGTAGTTGGAGTTGTACTTGGTGGTGGACTAGAGACCATGGTGTAAATGCTTTACTTAGTAGATAACAATGGCTTTGACTCTAGAGATTCTTACAGATGGTGTCACTTGATAACTTATTTCCGAGAATCTCTAGATCCTGTAAGCAAGCAACCAGTAAAGGGCAATGTGAGAAGTGGGGACGATCTCCACAAACCCTTCGATGCCTAAGTTAGAAAGGGTAGAGAGAGAGATCTTAGAGAGATAGAGAGTATGATAAGTAAAAAGAATAGAATGATAGATTTGAGGACTACTTATAGAGAAAGTAATGCTCAACCTGAGAGAAATGAGATTCCTCGTTTGTATAGGATTTGTGCCTTTTCTGAGAATACTCTTCCTATTTGGATGTCTTCTTAATTAGGGATTCTTCCTAATTGGATTAGGTATTCTTCCTAATTGGATTAGGTATTCTTCTTCTGCAAGTAATCCCTCTTTTGGAGGACAATAACCCTTATCATAATAGGAATATGTATACAGGGTATCATATATTATTTTTATTCATTCTTGTATTTGGTTTATTGTCTCAGTTAATTTTTATAGTATTTACAGACTAACTTCATTATTTTTTCAATTTTTTTATATTTACTTTTGGAGGACATTTAAAATTTAATTTCAGAATAATCAACAAAATAGTAGCATTTCAGCCACTGTCTATTAGTTTTATTAAATCTAGCTTTTTGTTCTTCTCATTTTATTTTTTTATTTTTTGTGTATGGAAAGGGTTATATAATCTCCTCCATTTTTCTGTATACGCATCTATTTATTTTATTTATTTGTTAGATAGTCGAATAATTACAACGTGATGAACATTGTTCTGATAAAAATGGGGATTAATTAAAAACTTGGACCTAAATATAAAATCTGAAAAATGTTTGAAGGCAATTGTATTTTTTGCATGTAATAAAAAAAATTAAATAATTAAAAATAATAAAATATGGAATACAAATGGAGGCCAATTATAAGGTCAAGTGGGTATTCAAAAAATTCATATCCAGTTTTCGGATCCAATCTCTCAAAACAGTTGTTGGACACCAAAAAAACTCTTATCCACTTTCCGGATTCAATCTCTAAAGACAATTGTTGGACACCTCACACCTCCATAGGATCAAGTTGCATTTGAAACTTATAACATCAAATTTCCTAATGAGTTTTGAACCGATACAATGCCTTAGATCACCAAACATTTGGACATACCTACAATAGGTATATAATTATTTTTGATAAATTAAATATTAAAATTTAAACAAAATATTAAATATTAATTTTTTTATATTAAATCAGTTTAAATGCAATTGACGAATTTAAATTTTTTAGATTTTATGTAATTTGAAAAAATTAATAAAAATAAATTAAAATTATATATTTCATGTTCAAGAACTAAAATATAAAAATAAAAAATTAACTAATAAATTCTTTCTATGTAGCTTAATGGTTTGAGTGATGGTCACTATAAGGTGAGTGTAAGATGAGTTCATGAGTTAATTTTTCAGTTGTTAAAAAAAATTAATAAGACAAATGTTTTAGACCGACAATCCTCATCAACATTCTACCCCATTTTCGCAGCCCAAAAGGGACTAATTTAATTATTGGTGGCTGTGCCATATCAGGGTTGTGTTGAAAAGGACCATTTAAACACAATGTCCCATTATTAATGATTGCTATAAAAGCAGAAATTCGATTTCGCTGTATGATTGATCTGTTTCCTATGGGCTGAGGCAACTCTTCATTGCTTCTGCAGATGCACAGGTGAAGAGAAATACTACACATGTAAAGATAATAAAATTATAGTGACGCAGTGACCCCCCCAACCCCCCAATGCAATGGAGCTTCAAGAAACCCTATAGAGTAGAGTTTATGCACACTTTCACTAGGATCAACTCAGTTGAAACACAAAATGTTCCCCATTGCTCTGATCTTGAAACAGTTCTAATGAAGTATTAGTGCTCCATCCTGCCTGATTCCTGGACTTGGACATTTCTCCTACTTCAGCAGTTTCAAACTATCAACAGGAATTTGATCAGTACCAGCAATCTACAACCTCATCTTGATCCTGCAAATGCTGCTTCTTTGGAGGTCCAGAGGCTTTTGGGTATCCTCCAAAACTCTCTCTCCCAGGTTTGGCAATGTCAACATAAATCAATCTGCCATCAAACATCTGATGATAAAAGATTAGGGATAAAACGTATTGCCAAAGGTGAAAAGTTCCTGAAGATAAGGGTAATTTGACAAACTAGAATGTAGAAACCTTGCGGTCCATATTCTCCATGGCTAGGATGGCATCATCTTGACAGGTGTATTGAATAAAGGCATACGATTTAGACCTATTTGTGACTTCATCTTTTACAAACTTCACTGCCATGGATGGATAAAAGTTTACAATACTTTCAGCTAAATTGATTAACTGTAGAGATAATTAAAAAAGAAAAACAAACTAAAAGGAAATTCAATTTTTTAAAGCCAGGCATGCATCTCACCTTCAGCTATTTCACCAAAGTTAGAAAATTCCTTTTGCAAACTACTTTCTCCAACTGAATATCCTAGATCTGCACGCCAAAATACACAAGTATTTGATGAATTTTAAATTGCAAACAAAGTTGGCCACAAAATCAAAAGATATCCAAAACTATATTATCCAAGTACTGAATTATGCAGTTTATACACACACATCTGGATGCATACAACCATTCACATTCAAGTATTTCTAGACTTAAAGTTGCAAATGATTGCAGAAATCCAATAATTCTAATGTGCTTTCTGCCCAATTGACAAGATACTGCACGCTTCATATAATTAGAAAATTTAAACCTTTCCTCGATTTTCTGTGCTAATATTGTTGCATCTAAATTCTAAGCAATCTGTACATTGATATCACGCAGCTTAATGAGGACACCTTTAAATGTATGTTATAGGTGTCTTCTCACTCAAGATTTCACACCTCAAAAGTATAAGCCTAACAAGATTTCACCCCTCTTCTCTATGAAGATCTAAATCATGCCCTCTTCTCTATGAAGATCTAAATCATGCTAACTTATATTTTGGCCAGGGTTTGGAATTACCATGTTCAACTTCTGTTGATTAATGAAAGACTACCTAATTTGTCTCCTCTTCTCTACAATGTGAGAGAGAAGTAAAGATCCTGCAGACTTAATAGAAAAATGTGATGTCATATATTCAAGCTTCAAACTTACATGACTATCTGTTCTTTTGAACACAGATAAATTTTCATGCTTCTTTCATTTTCAAATTAAGTAAAACTCAACCATGAGTCACATATCTTGTTATATAAGCCACCATAATTTACTCTGCTAAAAAAAGAAGAAGTTGCATAAGCAATGGATAGGGGCGCATTTATAATTCTGGAAAATTTGAGTTTCTAATTCAAAATGTGTAATTGAAGATTTAGCTTAGTTTAGGAGAAGAACATAGCGTACATGCTTAAAAAGTAAAAACAAAAGTTTAGGGAGTGTATTTGAAATTCTGTCAAAATTTTAGGTCTTCTAACATGCTTAGGCAAGTTATTTTTCATATCTAAGAATCGACATTCAGTCAAAAACAAAAAGACAATCCAAAACTATTATCCGAATTATGCAAACATATACACACATGCAGACACATATAACCACTCACATTCAAGTATTTTTAGACTTTATTCTTACTCCTTGTTTGGTTCAATTCCACTGAGGAATTCATTGAGAATTCATTTGAAAATGAATTCTTATTAATAAAGTGTGTTTGGTTTAAATGAATGTTTTAAGGAATGAATTCATTTGGAAATTTTAAAATTTTGGTTTAGTAATAAGAAATTCCACAAAATTAAAAAGTTGGAATTTGTTGCAAATTAGAAATGAATTTCACAAAGTTTTCATTTAAACCGAATACACTCACTTGGATTTAGAAATGAATTTCATAGAATTTTGTGGAATTTATTTATACCAAACATACACATAATGCTGCAAATGATTGCTGAAATCAATGATTTGATTGTGCTTTCTGTCTAATTGAGAAAAAAAAAATGCCATATTATTAGAAAATCTGGACCTTTCCTCAATTTTCCATGCCAATCTTTTTGTGTCTAAATTCCAAGCAATCTGTATATTAACACAATGCACCTTAAGCAAGACTCCCTTAAATATATGTTATAGGTGTCTTCTCAATCAAAATTTCACCCGTTAAGAGCATAAGCGTAACAAGATTTCACCCCTCTTCTCTACGAAGATTAAAATCACGCTAACCAATGTTTTGGCCAGAGATTGGAATTACCAAGTTCAACTTCTGTTGATTAATGAAAGACTACCTAATTTTTCCCTCTTCTCTACAATGCAAAGGAGAAGTAAAGATCCTGCAGACTTAATAGAAAAATGTGATGTCATAAATTCAGCCTTCAAACCTACTTGACTATCTGTTTTTTTTTTAACACAGTTAATTTTTCATGCATATTTCACTTTCAAATTAAGTGAAACTTGACCATTAGTCACATATTTAGTCATAGAAGGCACCATAATTTTACTCTAACAAATGATTTAAGTTGCAGAAGCATTGGATAAGGAGGCACTATAATTCAGGGAAATTTGAGTTTCTAATACAAAATGTTTATTTTAAGATTTGGCTTTGTTTAGGAGAAAGAACATACATGCGTAAAAAGTAAATTAACGAGTGTATTTGAAATTTTGACAAAGTTTTAGGTCTAAGTAAATGCTTAAGGAAGTTATTTTTCATATCTAAGAATTGACTTTCGGTGGATTAACATCTCAAACTCAAGATTACCTATATATCATAAAAGGAATATATCAAGTTCAAATCCCTTCCTTTCAAATGCTTAGCAGTCCAAGTATCCAAGAATTTAGCTCTGATAAATCTACCAAACCAAAAGTTATCTACATATCATAAACACCAAACATAACACATCAAGTTCAAATCCCTCTATTCCATAGGCCTAGCTACTTAACTCCAAATGTATTTTGACTTTGCATTTTTTAATTTAATCCAATTACACAGAAAATTTTATAATTCAACATCTAGAGGAAAATAAAACTTAAAATCTATAAAATGTTGAAGAAAGGTTGGCATCAAAGCACATTTTTATAACTAGTTCCAAGCCACCTTTGCCCTTATATCAGTTGGATTCACAACCTAATAGAATCAATAACAAGATAATATTAATATCTTTTCATAGGTTTTAATTAAGACCAATTATTTGGACAAAAAAATTTTCTTTTGATATGAGTGATCTTCTGAAATTAATATGCATGGCACAGGCCTGTTTCAGCACTTAAACATGTCAGAGATGAATATTTTGAAGTTCTGGTGAGCGTAGCAGCATTCCAGTTCATTATTTGGTGTACTCTACCAACCTCAGCATTTTCATGAGTGGGTACAGCACAAATATGATCAAATTTGAACAGCTCTATGTCTTATGGGTTGTGTCATCATCGTTTTGCTCTTTGCCATCTCTCTCAAAAGTTAAACTCAAAATGTTTGATGAAAATTTCTCCATTAATATCTCCCCAAATAAAAAGTTTCAAGTATCATTTTGCTTCTCTCCACCATAGATGGAACCAGAAAATGCAGGCATCACCTTCCTCCTATCCCAGGCCCAAACAAATCCAGAAACCAAACATTCAACATCTTTAACTCTAACATTCATGGTAAAGCTTTTTTTTTTTTTTTTGAGGTATTGCTATCTCTCAATAAACAGACTTACCAGAGTGATTACAAACTAAAACCTAGTAAATTAAAAAAAAAAGGGTGTCTCGACATATTCAATCACTTCCTAATAAGACCACTGTCGATACACAAAAGCCTCTTCTTCCAATCCAAGCTAACCAAAGAATGCACCATAAAAGCCAAAGTAACATCAGGACCAAAGTGCCTCAGCTTTCCTTTCATTGTAAGTTTGTAGCTACCATAATTTATCATATCAAAAGTAATAAATAATGAACTGCAGTCTAACTCCCTTGCTTTTCAATTCCGACTTATTAGCAGCCATTATATTTTAAGGGCTACGACTATCATAACTCACTTACACATAATAGAAAAAGAAAACTTTAGGATTTGTTCTTTCCCACACCTTTTATTTATTTAGTTTTCATTCTCGGAAGAAAAATTCAAATTCAACCATTTCTCCAAAAATATAGCAAACTGATTCTCAATGTAGCAGTTGGACCACAGGCTTCAAGTTGTGATCCTATAGCCTAATTGCATAGCATATATTTTTAATGTAAAAACAGTTATAGCTATCCTCATCTAAAATCTAAAACAGTTAAAGCTACCCTCCAGTAATCAACCAGCCTGCTAACTTCCTGCACTAACACTGAAGCTGGCTCCAAGGCTCAAACAAGCATACAATCACTCTTTTGATAGAAGCATAAGCCACTTCTCTCAAAATCTAACCAATGAATTAAAGCATACACCATGACAAATTCCTATGAAAGTTCATAATGATACTTTCCCACAGGTTTTTCAGCAGTCACCATGAAAGTTGTGCATATCCGTCTAACTAATGCTAAGAGAACTTAAACATACACCACCTAAAACAACTCCTATTCTCTTCCTAGTCTTCAGCCATTACTGAAGGTCTATGTTGCACGTAAACAGCGGCAAACGGGGATACGGTTACGGAAAAATGACTTCTAATTGAAATACCTATCTTCTAAACTGAAGTGTCTAGGTAACACAAACATAAGAAAACGGGGATACCGACACGGGAAAATGCTTGCTAATTGAAGTATAAGTGCAACATAGTTGGAGGTTAGCAGCATGTTGAAAACCATCAGAGATGGATGCTTTATTTTGGTACCAATGCAATGAATAAGAAAAAGACTAGAAATAACAAAAAGACTGTGGCCTAGATAATTCCCTTTTTGCTATCTCCTCTACTTTGACACTATGTTTCTTTCATGTCTAGAAACCTAAAATCTAATCTTTTACTTAAAAGGACCAAAAAAAAAAAAAAGAAGTGCTGCATAGGACTGACCATCCCATGTATTCCCAGTCTTGTTGTTAGCAGTGACCAAAACTAAGCAGACAACATAGATTAACAAGCTTCAAACAGATATATATTCGCAAAAATCCTAGTTATATTTAATTTGAGGACCTTAAAAACAGAAACTACCGCAGCAGGTGAGAGCTAGAGCAACTATGTGAACGGCCACTGCATTTAGTAAGCACATGACCATCATTCTCCAAAACACTTACTCTTTCAACACTCTTTCATCAATATTTACTGTCAAGTAATCAAATTATTCACGACCAGGACGTTTTCCTAATTTAGTTTCGGTTGATGAAGAAAAAAACTCGTAATTACGATTAATTCCCAAAAGGGTATCTGAAAACAACTAATAAAACAGATAGGACTCTATAAGCAAATAAACTAGAAATCAAGAAAAAGGGTATCAAAATATAACAGTCAGATGCAGAATTAACGAAAGAAAATGAAGAAAGAGTAGTGAGATAGATTACTTCTAACAATGATTCTGCTAGCAAGAGGAAAATTAGAAGCGGAGAGTGATGCTTTAAAGTTAAAACTTCGAAAATTGCAGCGATACTTTCCATAGAGACGACTAGGTAGGTATATGGATTTTGGTGCAGTTAGAGAGAGCGGTGGTTGATACATCTCGGAATCCTTTTCTTTCTCAAATATCCTGGCTTCCCATTTCACCTGCCATGAGACGTGTTAAAGGCTTTTTTTTTTGAAGTCCTAAAAGATTTTCAGATTTTAATTTTTTTAATCACCAGCGTTGATGGTTATTCCCCCAGTTTGTGAAATTTTATTTAATTATTATTTTTTAATAATTAATAAAATAATAATTATTTTTTTTATCAATTTTATCTTTATCATTATTAATATAAAATAATAAATACTCAATACAATTTTATAATTATTTGTGAATTTAATTTTTAATCTTTTAAAAAATAAAGGCATTTTAATTTCTTAACTTATTTTTCTTCTAAAATTAAGGCTAATTAATTATTTCTTAATTCAAGTGAAATTCTCAAAAGTAACAATTAAAAAAGAAAAAAGAGAGTAATTTCCAACAACGGAAAAAGTACAAAATAATTCAGGATTTGAACCCAACTCTACATAATAAGATATCCACATATTTTCATATTTTAATAAAAAAATTATGCAAATCCCTCGTTAAAGTTTTACCCTAAGGGTGCGTTTTGATCGAGGTTAAAGAAATAGAGTGTAACAGTTACAAGTATAACTGTTAAGGGAGTAACAATTACAGATGTAATGATTAAGTTGTTAACCTTGTTTGGTAAATTAAAGATAATTGATAAATTGTAATGCGGTATTCTTTAAGAAAAAAATTATTATATATTAAATTTATTACTAAATATTTAAAAATAATATAAATAAATAAATAATCATTTTAAAATTGTCAACATTTATATAATTATTTAAATAATATATTCATAAGCATTTTAAAAAGTAACATAAATATTATAATATTATATTCTATTTAAAAAAATAAGAAACAAATAATTTTTCTAATGAAACAAAATAACTTTTTTGGCAGTTTCAATCCATCAAGGAAGCTAAAGGATAATAAAAATTGCAGAGTTATTGCCTGAAAATTGGGTAATTTTTTTTGCATAATGAAACTGGATAACTTTTTTTATATTTCAAGGATTCATATAATAAAAAATTTCTTTTTATGCAGAGTTATTGCCTGAAGATTTAAACCTAAAGATTGATGAAGGTAGAGAAATTTAAAAAAAAAGTGATGTGCATGTATTTTTGTTGTTATAGGGGTTTAACCTACTATCAATTAGGTTAATAAAAATATATATAAGTGGGCTTAATCATTAAGGGGTTTAAATATTAATCCTAGGCTTTTAAAGTTTTCCAAACAAGGGTAAAGGGAATTAATATATTATAGGAGTAACATTTAACCCTCTTTAACCCCAATCCAAACATATCCTAAGTGTTAATTTGTCATTAATGTTATTGAGAGTTTTAATACACCATTAACGTTTCAAAAATGAAGTGCATAACCCCTGAACATTAACACATGTCTATGTAGTAACCGGGACCCATAACTCATGAGTATAATTAAGTTTTGTAATTTTTTTTTAGTACAATTAAGTCCTATAGATTAATAAAAAATTAATTTTAAGGGTTACTAACAAAAAAAATTGATAAATACTTTTTAAATATCTATATAACATAAATATAAAATTTTAAAAAAATTTATACCTATAAAATATATATTTTTTATTTTTTTCTTGAATTTAAAAAACTTTACAATTAAGTGATATATATTTTAAATCCAATTTTATTCATTAATATAAATAGTAAATTGATAATTAACCCAAAAATTTAATTTCCATAGTTGACTAATTTTTTTAAATTTTATTAATTATTTAAAATTAATAAACCTACACAATAAGTGATAAATAAATTTTTTATTCAATTGTTAAAATTAAATTTTTTTAGTCCTACAAATTAGTATAAACAGTGTAATATGCTCATTAAGTTATCATAATATACATTTCTTAATTAACTAGCAATTTTTTTAACACCCAAAAATTAAAAGTTAGGTTAGAGTATAGTCTTAAACTATCCTTATATAGTCAAAAGTGGTTATAGGTTCAAAATGACTATAGTTTTAGGGAAAAAAATGTAATAGGACTACAAAAATTTAATTTTAACAATAGAATAAAAAAATCAAAATTTTACCAATTGAATTAAAAAAATAAAAAAAATGCAATGGGACTACAAAAGTTTTTTAAATTCAAGAAAAAATTTAAAAAATATATTTTATAAGTTTAAAAATTTTTAAAATTTTATAATTATATTATATAGATATTTTAAAAAATATTTATCATTTTTGTTTGTTAGTAACCCTTAAAATTAATTTTTTTTATTAATCTATAGGACTTAATTGTGCTAAAAAAAATTATAAGACTTAATTGTACTCATGAGTTGTGGGTCTCAACTGCCACATAGACAGATGTTAACATTTGGGGGTTATGCGCTCCATTTTTGAAACGTTAATGGTGTATTAAAAGCCTAAATAACGTTAATGACATATCAGCACTTCGGGTAAAACTTCAATGGTGTATTTGCATCTTTTCCCTACCTAAAAGTCCTCTTTAAATTTTTAGCTAAAGAGCCAATTCCCTGCATTTAGGGTGCTAAAGAGCCGATTTGTTCTCTGCATTTAGGGTGTGTCTAGATTGGAGTTAAATAATTGAGGTGTGATAGTTACAAGTATAACATTAAAGAAATAACAGTTGCAGGTGTAATAGATTTATTGTTAATCTTGTTTGGTAAATAAAAAGTAATGCATAAGCTGTGTAATTGATTTTTTTTAAAAAACTATCAATATATATATATATATATATATATATAATTAACATAACATAAATAAATAAATAATTAAAATTTTCATAAATAATAAAATTAATTTTTTAAAAAATCAAATAACTTGAAAAATTATTAGAAAAAATTTCATAAAGATAAAGTTATATAATATATTTTATACATTTTTACACATAAAAAAATACTACAAATTTTATAGAATATAAAAAAAAAGGATATTTGCAAATTAAATCCTGACTTTTAGTTATTTTTGCAGTTTAATCACGACATTTGAAACTTGACATTTTAAAACATGAAATATCTTTTTTTGGCAACTCGAATCATTGACAGACAATCCAGTGATCCATTGCATACGTGTTTGGTATGACTTGGTTATTTAATCCACGTCAACTCCTTAATCTACCACGTCAAAACGCCCCATTTCAATTGAGCCCCATCCCATAAGCTGCATTTTGCTATTTTCAATAATTTGAAGCACCTAACCAACTCACGTTCTCATATTCTTCTTCTTCTTCTTCTTTTTCTTCTTCTTCTTTTAGGGTTTATTGTGGATCATACTTATAAAATTGTGTAAAATGCCAAGTAGCAGCTCAAGGTCGGTGACTAATGGAAGAAATACATCTTCGGGCAGATTATCTCTCTCTTCTTTGTCATTTTCAAGCTCAATTCCAAAAAAAACATATGGGCTTGAGATTATTGCAAGTGTGTCTATACATCAATGACAAAGCAAAATCCTGGACGTTGCTTCTACAAGTGTCCAATTTGAAGGGTGAGGAAGTTTAAAAATTTGTTGTCAATTTGTGTAAGCTCAAGAAATTTTAGTTGCATATATGTTTATATTTGTTGAATAATTAGTATTTTGTTTTGCACTGTGGCATGATGACTATGGCTACTTTCAATGGCTTGATTAAAAAATTCAAAAACATCAAAAATAAGTTTTTTTGAGAATGAAGGCTGAAAGAGATAGATATGAGGAGACAGTGAAGATATTGTCTAATGTGGAGGTTAGAATGTCTGAGAAAGTAAAGTATGCTGAAAGAAAACTTGAAGAAAATAATGCAAACTTTGAAAAAACTTTGGAACAATAAGATGTTTTACATGAAAACATAGAGAGGAAGATTGCAATGTATCAAAGAATAGACATGATGATGACGGTTGAGAAAAAAAAAAGTTGAATCATGATGTTAAGAAATTAAAAGTTTTAATTTTGGTGCTTCTGATTGCTGTAATTGTCATGTTCTATATGGTTAATTGTCCAATTAGTAGGACAGAACAAATGTTGCCTAGAATCTAAATAGGAGGATTGGAATTTCTGGAATCTCATTTTGTAATGTTATATTAGATGCCTATGTAAGTTTAAATTTGCAACTATAATGTTATAACTTAATGTTATATGTAGTTTGAATTATCGTCCTCTACAAAATCTGCACTTTGTTTAATTTTGATGGTGTAATTGAATCACTGATAAATTGCACAAAAAAATGAATCACTGATATAAGCATGAACCTGAAATGACCAAAAATAGGTCAATAAACTGACATGGTATTTAACATTCAGTTCTTATATATTTTACGTAAATGATCAAATATTATCACATAACAACTTAAGCATAAATAACTATTTAATGTATATAGCTCAGTAACTACCTGCTATGGAAGAAAAAATATAACATATTCATCCTTAATACAACAAAAATACATAAAGTTACTTAATTAGCCTTAATTGGCAGACTTTTGTGCAGTGCTCTCTTGGGTACTTGCACCTTCAAAAGAAATGCCACTTGCATGCTCTCTAACTTCTTCATAAAATTTAGCAGAAGTTGAGTGTTGCATTGCCCTGGATCTTGCATTCCTTCCCCTTCCTTGTCCAAGCCCAATATTGTTAACAAATTTTGCAACTTTGGATGTGCTTCTTGATCCACATACGGTCCTTACATTTGATTCAACAGCCATCTGTCAATTATTTCAACAAAATATGTTAGAACTTTAATGCTTAGACACTTTCTACAGTTAATCAACATATCATATTCTCAGCCGAACATAAATGTTCCTAGTGCCTTTGAAGACTCTAAAACTGTACCTTTTTCTCATTTATAACAATTAATTAAAAAAGTCATAAAACAACTCAACACTCCATTTAGCATTAATATTATCCATTGCATAATACATTGCTCAGAATATAAATAGAAATAAAATTGAACACTCCATATCACCTGTCTTTTCTCTTGTTGCTTAATAACCTTATATGTGATATCTTGTTGACTTGAGTTTGTAGGTCCTACTCCTTTTTGCTTCTCCATTTTGTTTGTCGTAGCAGTTGTTGAAATCTTTCTTTTAGTTGAACCTTGTATCTTGCACCCTTCACCAGTAGATTGAGCCTTACTAGTTTGAAGCTACTCCATAGTAGTAGCCATTGTTGCTCTATGTTTAGGGGGTCTTCCTCTTTTTAACTATATGGAAAAAACCCTTAATATAATGTATAACTAAAGAGATAAATTACCTTGTCAATAGTAAATATAAAAAAACTCACTTTCACTTTTTAAGGTATCTTGACAATTGGATTATCTTTATTTTTGCATGTCTGCTTATTATGCCCCACTTAGAAACAGACTTGGCATGTCATTTGGAGACCATTCTGAGGCAGCTTGTTTAGATTCCTTGGTTCTTCATCAACATTTCTCTTCCTCCTCACTTTGGGCCTCCCAGGCATCTTGGTGAATTGTGGAGGTTTAATTGAAGTGCCTTTAGCTTGGGGCCATATGTTTGGCCCATTAGTTGGTTCAAGACCAATAGTATAAGTGTTGATATAGTTCTCTACATTGTAGTATGCATTTACATAGTGTGCACTACCCCTATTCATGAAATGAATACTAGCACATACATGCAGACAAGGTATTCCTGTGAATTGCCAAGTCCTACGACTAAAAGTGAGTGTCTTCAAATCAACTACAAACTTGTTAGTTGGAATTGCAACCTGGAATTTCTCTCCCATAGTAGGTTTGACTGTTCATAAACTACTATTGAACTTCACTTCCTCTAATTTTTTCTAATCTTAGGGCAAATGCTAGTAGTCACTTTACTCATTTCAATTAATTTTTTATGCATTCTCTCCATCAATAATTCTCTTATATCCTCAAGCATGTCAATAATGGGTCTCCCTCTAGCTTTCATTATATATCCATTAAATGTTTCACAAACATTATTATTTATCATGTCTAACTTAGGTAACTTACTCACATGCAACTTACAAAACTTTATAGGGTCTTTATGAAGAAAATTTTCTACTACAGCAACATCCTCCTCCTTCATTGCTTCAAGTTCAAAATTAAAATAAGCTTCAATAGTGCTTCTAACTGCCCTCCAAAAGAGATTCTTCAAAGTTTGACCTTTGTAGTCTTTCTTCCAATTCGAGTAAACATGTCTTGCAAAGTTTTTATGCTTAGCATTAAGAGCCAACTTGATTATGTCATTAATTAATCCATGATAATTAATATAATTTTCATAAGTAATGAAATCAGTAAATTAAAACCATAGAAATAAAGTTAATAAAAGAAAAGATACCTTTTGTTAGTCACTAATAAAGCTCCACCTAAGGCAATCCTTTATGTTCAGCTCTTTCATAACCAAGTCTAAAAACCATGTCAAAAAACAAATTCATTCTCGGATTGAACAACAGCCCAAAAGATGAGGAACATTTGGTTGTTCCCATCTTTTGCAACTGTTGAAAGTAAAGCTCCACCAAGGAAGGTCTTCAGGAAACACCCATCAAACCCTTTACTTGGCCTACACCCCTTTATAAAACCCTTTCTAAGTGCACTGAATCCAATAAAAAATCCTTTCAAAGAACTATTATCATTAAGTAAAAAGTCAAATTTTCCTTCAGGGTTAACTTACATCAGTTCAGCTTTGTAGGATATGAGTTTACTATAATGATCCTCAATTAATCCTCTAAGCATCTCTAGAGCTTTCCACTTAGCTTTGTAACATTTCTAATTATTAAAGTGCACACAAAACTTCTCCAGTAAGTCCTCTTCCAAATCTTTGACAGACCAATTAGGATTTCTCTTAAACATGTGCATATATTCTTGTGCAATCCATGTTAATATAGTTTATCTATTCTTCAACTCTCTGCTGCATCTGTGCTCAGGTTGGAGTGTCTTGATAGCAAATGTCTTCTCACTATTAATGATGCTCCCATAAAGTCTCCATAGGTAGTTCTTAATGCATCTAACCTCCAACTGTCTAATATTGCTCCTCATGATTTGAACATTATGACCATTGAGAATGGCCCACTTCTGGACAACTACCTTGCAATGATGAGAATTCTCAAACCTCATTCCAAGAACCAATTTTAGTGTTTTATGATCACACTTGGGATCATACACTACCTTTTTCTTCCTTAACTTTTTTTATGGTCTCATCCATTTACTCCTCCTCACTTGTGCCAATGGAATTGACATCCCCATATGAATCCCCATATTCACTCGAGCACTGATATGTGTCTTCAGCTACATGGTCACTTAGTTTCTATAGCCCAACATTGATAGCAAACTGATCAACCTCAACAGGAACATATTTTTTGAACTTCACTCTATTTTATCTAGCCTCAATATATTATTCATCATCAAACAGTTCATTATCCTCCAAACCATTGTCAGTGTCACTTTCCCCCATTGGTTCATAATCTTGGTCTGCCTCAGAGTTATAGTTCTCATCACATATATTTTGAGCAGACTCAGCCACCTGACTAACCTTATCAACAATACTATGTCCTCCATCTTTAGCAATCTCTTCTTGTGGTACATTATGAGCTTCTTTGTTACCATTTTCACTATTTATTCTACCCCTTTCAGATTCTGTCCACTTTGCACCCTCAACATATACCTCTATCATGGCAGTATTTTCTTTCATATACTGCAACATTTCAAGAACTTGTGCATCCTCATGCATTTCTCTTAACCCATCCATAAGAGACACACTTGGAATTCTATAAGACATTCTCTCTGGAACATACCCCATCTGTTCCACGTCATCTTTTAAATTGAAATATCCAACTCCGTCTGAATCAATTCCATGTCTTGGCTTGATGTGGCCTCCAATATAAAATACTTCACCATCCAGTTTTGCCAACCTTCCACCACAGTAGTAATATATTGAGCAATTCTCTGACATTCTAAAGCAAAAAAATACCATTAGCCCTATTACAACTATAAATAATAATTAATTACCAAACAAAATAAACTAATATATATTTATTTGACACTAACCCTATTATTTTATTAATAAATATTACTTTATTCCTTGGTATTAGTTTAATACCATATCTATGCTTAGAGGTCCACAGATTTTGAAAAGAATTTTTTAAAATAAACCCTAATTGTTGTAGCAACTTAAAAACCAAAAAGCTTCATTCCTTTTTATAAGTTTATTACCAAATTTGTGCTTACAAGTTACAAATTCTGAAATGAGTATTTTCTTAAAGAAACCCGAATTGTTTCATAAACTTAAAAAATAAAAAAGCTTCATTTACTTCATCGGTCCCTATATACAATAAAACATAAGCAGACAAGAGATTCATGGCCTACGTTGTCCCCATTTTGTCTTTTTCAAGTTTCTTTTTCATAAAAAGTGAATCATTTTTCAAGTACATCTACTGTCATTTTCATTAACAATATATGTGTCTTAAACATGTCAAAACCATCTTACCTCGCTCGATTCTTGTTAGCTGAAGTCGCTTTTCTCCTAAAGATCTTCAATCTAGCTTCAATCTACGGTTCTTCATCTTCCTTTCAATACAGAGGTTGAAAATTTCACAGTAATTATCGAAATGAGTTTTTAGTTGGGTAAGTTCCAAATTAATTCGATATTTAGGGATTTAGGGTTCCTTAAAAAAAATTTCACGTTTTAATTAGTACTTTATTTAACGCAGCATTTTGATTTTGTTGGGGAGTGATAGGGCTCTGTCAAAATGGCCCGTTTTGACGTGGAATCCATTTAATCTGATGCGGATTAAATAACCAAGCCATGCTGGACACGTATGCAATGGATCACCAGATTGTCTATCAGTGATTGAGTTGGCAAAAAAAGATATTTCATTTTTAAAATGTCAAGTTTCAAATGTCGTGATTAAATTGCAAAAAATGACTAAAACTCAGGATTTAATTTGCAAATAACCCTTAAAAAATATATAAAAAAAAATTATTTGTAACAATTAGTTTATGGTTTATAGCTAGTCATGAAAACACATATACTAATTATTTGACAAGATTTCACATGTATTAAATTCAAAATGATAAAAATAATATTTAATTAGTATTAATATGATTAATTCATTAACATTCTTATAAGAATTAACATAAAAAAAATAGAAAATTTACTGATACCCTCTTGACATTTGACCAAACTCATTGCTCCACCCCATACATTCTTAAAAGTCAATTAGATATCTCTCAACTTTGATTTTGTTAACTATTTTTCCCCTTCATTATAAATTTGCACTATAAACCGTTAGTTTTAGAGGTAAAGACTTTTTTACTCTTTTCTGACATAAAAATAGGCTTTTTTTTTATTAAAGTTTTTTTATATACAAAAGGTAAAGCTTTTCCTTCCATTATATATTTAATTATATCCTTTTTTTATGTCCAATTTTTTCATTCTTATTAATTTTAGTTTTTAGCAATTGAATATGAGAGAAATTGAGGCAAAAATAATGAAAAAAAGACATTAATATCGTAGGAAAAACTAGAGAAAACATGGAGGAAATAGTTTTTTTTTTTGTTTTAGCAGCTCTCTATCATTTGTTCCTGTGACATTATTTATAACATTCTACATGTGAGTATTTTAATTGTGCGTTGTGAACAATTTTTGTTGTAGTGATATCATTTACAATTATTGAAACAAAATTCATTGATCAACTACCACCTCTGTCATAGCCCCATAGCTATATTGTGGTGGTAGAGGGCTTCATTGCCCACTTGGACGTGGGGGGTTTGAACGCCCACTTGGATGTGGGGGGTTTGAACCCCCACTTTAACCCCTTCCCAAAAAATCCCCCTATTGCCAAAAAAAAAAAAAAACTATCACCTCCGTTATCATCTTTTCTCAGTTTTCTCTCACCTCATTGTTTATTGTCTTCCTTTTTTGTTCATCTGGTTATTTTTTGGTGATTTTTAGCTATTTTAATGGCAAAAAAACCTCCCAAATACTATTTTTTTGGTAATCTATATCATAAATAAGTTAAATTTGAGTGTTATACTTAATTAGTGTGGGTATTATCCCATTTTTATGGTTTGTTTTTATTGGATCTTTGATGAATTTTGTGTGATATTGTTAGTATCAACTCATAAAGCTTGTTGTCCTTATTGTTCTTAGATCTCCATCACTAACCTTCAAGGAGAACATCTCAAGATTAAGATCTATCTCATCCTCAAGCTAGAAGGGTTGTTCAACTTCAGATCAAGAGTGGGTTTGATTTGCAAAGTGATTACTTATAAAGTAATCTTATGGGCATTATATGGTGTTTCAGCTAAACCTTGGCCGAATCTGATGGAGGTTTGCAGAATCTTCAAGGGGAGAGACCGCAAAAGACCGAATTTATAGCTTGGATCCTAGAATGGTTCCTCTATTTGAGAGGTCTTTTGTCCCTTTTTTAATATTATGCCTAGTATCTATAGTTTGTTTTGTGAAACTATTATTATCCTATCTTCTTTAGTGTTTTTGTAGACTTGTAATTCCCCTTAGTTATGAAAGAAACTACTAGAGTTATATGGAATAGTTATGTTCATGGCTGGAAAGTGATTACTGATAAAATTAAACTCAATAGGGATGTTTAGTGATAGACTTCATTTTCAGCCTATATATTATTTCTTTTGAGATTGAATCCCATCTACTTCTGATTTCCGTTATCTCAGAAATCGCTCTTGTAGTTTGGCTTCTATTTAATGAAAGTACAACTTTACCAAAAGATATCATTTACAGCATTCTCAACAACATGGTTTAGAAAAATAATAATAATTATTATTATTATTAATTTAAAAAAATTGCAATTAGATGTAATAAATATACACACATAACAAAAAACAATGTTTACAATTTTTGGCAAAACTTTTTGTATTAAATGTAAAATACATTAGGATCTATTAATTTACAGGCTCTTACTTTAATAAAAATATTTGTATATATATATAAATAAAATTAGAACCGTTAGATTAATTTTTAATTACAAGCATTGATTATCCTTATGTATCAATACACATGATATGCATCAATAGCTATAATTAAATAAATATTAATCTGACAGTTATAATTTTATTTGTATAGATACATACGTTTGTACTAAAAAATGGATCTAATTTACATAGAGCACAAATCTTAAAGTTACATATTGGCCGTCTTTTTATATAGACATGTAAACATCATAATCCTAAAAAAATGTGTTTCTTAGGCTCCGTCTGTTCTAGGAAAATATTCTTTTGAAAAATATTTTCTTTTATTTTTCAGTGTTTAGATTACCAAAGAAAATAAGTTAAAGGAAATTTGAAATAAATTGGTAGTCAAAGGAAAATAACTTAAAAATAAAGAAAAATAACTTCTCATCTTTAAAATGAGAAATTATTTTCTAATACTTAAAAATAAGAGAAATTTACCTAAAATGACCATCTTTTTTATTTCTTACTTTATTTTTGCTCTTCTTTTATCCTTTTTAGTTTTATTTTCTATTTATCTTTTCTCCTTTTTTTTAATTTTATTTTATCCTTATTTTTTTTGTCTTCTCTCCTTTTTTTTCCTTTCCCTCTTTTTTTTTTTAATTTTATTTTCTCCTTATTTTCTTTTTTCCTTTGATTGTTTTGTAGAGATTAATTATCTCATATATTTTGTATTAATACATTAGATTCATTATAAAGAGATAATTTGTAAAAAATATACATTAAGACAATTACAAAGAGATAATTTGAATAATAAAAAGCATTGATGTCACAAAAAATGATATTTCAATTATTTTCTAATGTTGCAGCCAAATATCGAAAAATATTTTCTTCAGAAAATATTTTTTTATTTTTTAGAGAAAATATTTTTCAAAAAACAAAATATTTTCACAAATAAACGAAGCCTAAAAAAAATTATTTTATTTTAAAATTTATATGATTCAATGACTATAGTCAATTATCATTGACTAAATTGAAATAGAGAATATGGAAACATGAGATTCCTACTAATGTTGTTGAAAAGTGCAATCGATTACTATGAACTTCAACAAACGTACATCAAAGGTTTCATAGTGTATAACCACATTTGACCCCAACATAATTTGATACCATCTACCGCCCGAGCATACATATAATCCAGGAACTTGCTAGACAAATTTGAACCCTAATTCTAAATTTTGAACACATTTTCAAATTTAAATTATATAAATTTATTTTATTACATGAATAAAAATTTCTCTATTATTAATTTAAAATTTATTTTAATTCTATTCAATTGGCGTCATTATATATTAATTTATTCTCTTATGAACATATAATGTATATTTCAGGCCGTACTTTAATTGTGAAGGTTAGAGTTTTTGTTTGCTCGCTTGAAAATGAATATTGAATTTTGACTCTACCTGCAAGAACATTAAGAATCTTTCAACAACTATTACACGCGATTATTTACATCATGATTTAAATTTGAATTTTTAGGTATAACATCTAATTTAACGATTGCTTCTATATAAATTTGAATTTTTTATTTAAATCATCAGTATCTAGAGTCTCTCAAATCTTAAGATTAATTACACATTTTCATTTTAATAGAGCACATTAATATAATTTACAAGTGGGAATAAATATGAAAATTTGATACAAAATATAAAATTCCAAGCAATGCTAAAAAATAAATCTATGTTTTTGGAGTTCAAAAAATAATCCATATAAATATATAAAAACTAAGTGTAAAAATTGTGTCAAGTCATGGTATTAGTGTCATGTAGTGCTATGTGGCACTTTTTATGATTTGTAGGTGTTCTTCATTGTGGTTGCATTATGATGATGTTGGGTTCTTTTAATTGTTTGCGTATTTAATTTATTTCAGTTAGTGGAAAATAGAGAGTCTTCAAAAGCCTTGAAGGAGGAAAGGTATGAAAAATAGCAGAGCATTGGTTGCAGCGTCATATCATATGTACCAAGCAAAAGTGAGAGGCAACAGAGAGCACAATTTTTATAGTGAAGGCAGAGATTTGAAGACAGATGTATGTAATTCAGTGGGGGATTTGTTCTTTGATAGAATATTCCTTCATTAGCCACTTATTTCGTATCAGTTTCAACTTCTAAATTCTTGCTCAAGTCAAACCACTTATAGATTCTAAGTGCATCTTGAAATTGAGTGTTGTAATATCATTGTCATTGGTGTTGTTCATTTGTGTTTCTGTTTTGATATTGGGTGGTTTTAATTTTATGTTAATATATTATTTGAGTTTGTCAAGTTAAAAGCGTTGGAGAGAATTTGTTTAAATGCTATGTAATAAAAAATTGACATCAAATGTTGATGAAAATCTAATATTATTGTTGATAATAAACTGAAGAGTTGTAGGTGATGATTTTGTGGATTATGACCATTTGAAGGTGGGAAGAAAATAAAGTTGCAAAAAGACTTGAGCATTGTATGCAGACATGTTTCCTGTGTAAGAAACAGAACAAATTTACAAACAACAATCATCATATAAGATTGAAATCACCCACAATAGGACATACATGCTTCAGTGAAGGTAACAACACCGTGGTCAAGGTTTTGTACGGCAGCGAGAAGGGTAAAGAAGCATAGTATCATATGTTGGACTTTTTCATTTTACATGCAAATATTAAAAACTTATGACTTTAATTTTCGATTTATAACAGAGGTGAAATGCAGAGTTCAAGTTATTTTAAATATGAACATGATCATTTAAGAGTTTTGAGAAATTTAGCTTCCAAAAAAGCGATATGGCAAAGGAAAGTTCCAATGAAAAAGAAAAGGGGTATATATCATGTAGCAAAGAGTAATCAAGTGGTTTTTGGAAAATCCAAAATGGAGATGAATCAAATTGTGGAGGCGAAGTCAAGGTTTTTTTTTTTTTTTTTGCATGATCATTTGTTATGTTATTTGACTCAGAAATTTGTAATTATTCTTAAGAAAAATATTAAATATATGTTCCACCATCTCTTCCTACAACCTCTCTTTAATTTCTTCATTTTTTTAATTTTCTATTACATGATTTTCACTTTACTTCAGTTTCTTTTCTCTTCTCCTTCCTCAAAAAGTTAATTTCATTGCAATTGTAGCCTCTCCCTCTACAACTTCCTTTATTTTCTTCCATTTCTCCTCTTTTTTGGTTCCTTTTCTCCATTTCCCTTCAGTTTCAGTTTTTTTACTCTTCTTATTCCTGAAAGACCAATTTTAGCAATTTCATAAATAACCTTTTAGATTCCTTTCAAAACTTGGAGTTGATGCTTTGGTGCCTAGAATTTTAGATTATATGGAGCTCGATTAAAACTTGCTTTTCTTTACAAGGGGTGATCCTATGATCCCATCAGTACCTTTTAATGTTGGCCTTGAGAAAGTTTTGGAGAAGTATGACATGAAATTCATAATTTTTCACCAAAATTTTGTGAGTATTTTATTTTTTTCATTGTTTTCAATTGAATAGTTATTTGGGTGTCTCATTTTGTTTTTAAAACATTTAATTTATTGATAATTGTTGTGTAATTGAATATTACATTCGTCCATTTGTTTATCAATGGTTGATCTAATGTCTTTGTTGCTTTGTAGTAATTGAAAATTAATATTGTAATCTATCAGCTGAAATCCTGTAATTACTCTCTCTTTATCCTGTAACTTTCACAGGTGCATTATTTTATATTGTAATGCTGAGCAAAAATGTGTTGTATAGTAAATGTGATTTTATGGCCTTTTTGCTTTTTAAGATTGCAGTGGCCTATTAATTTTTATTGATAACAGAATTTGTAGACTAACATTTTAATTAACTTGGCCGAATAAATTTTTTTTCTTTATTTTAAAAAAATAGATTTTAAGATTTTATTTAATTTAAATAATAATTGTAATGTCATGACCGATCAATTAGTATTATTTAATAAAAGATGAAATATTTTAATTATTTGTCAATTTCTTCATATTAAAAGAGAAGAAGTGACTTAATAGAAATTTTAATTTTTTTTTATAAGTTGAAATACAATATATAATTTCTTTTTCAATTATATCTTTTAATTTTACTAGAAATCAAAATATTTTCACATAATATTTTTTATTTATATTTTTATATTACCTGCGCACTGCTTACGTCTAGTTCTATATTAATATATTAATATGTAAGTAAGTGCTCTCTAAATCTTGACGTGGAGAAAAGAAAGAATAAATAAAAATGAAGTGGTCCACGCGTGCCAAGATTAGCTGAGTGTATGTGTGAGAAATGGAGAGGTGAGGTAGCAACTAGCAAGCGTGCTATAGAGGGCACTCACGTGCGTTGAGGTTTATATATACGCATGAAGAGCAAGAAGCTCACCAAATCAAAATCAGTAATATTAGTAGGCTGCAGGAGCCGTAGCAGTGGTCAAGCAACAAAATTTAGTGTTGTTGATACCTTGTTCTTGCTGTGCTACTTGGTTCTTTGTTTTGCACACATATGTATGTGTTATAGCTTCTTTTCTTTAAGCTTTGAGTAGAGACAGAACACAAAGAGGGATTCTTTTTCATTTTGGCAATATATAATTCAGGCATTTTGCTAGTGAAAAATGGAGGTTGAAAGTACTGAAATGAGACAAACATCTAAGTTTAAGAGGATTTGTGTGTTTTGTGGAAGTAGTCAAGGCAAGAAAAGTAGCTACCAAGATGCTGCTATTGAGCTTGGCAGAGAACTGGTACTACAAATATATGGTTTTATTGTTTGTTGTTGTTCTAATCTCACACACCTCTTTTCTTGCTCTTTGGCTGTTGTTTTGGTGCTTGAAACTTTCTTCCATTTTCTGGGTTTGGGTTGCATTTACCATTCTTGTGTAGTTTGATACAAAATTTGCAAAGCTTGCTCCAAAGTTCAATCCTTTATGTCAACATTGGGTTACATTTACTCTGTTTGTTGACTGGTTCATAAGTTACAACAATTTTCTTCAACTTCTTCTTATTTCTTTCTTGGGTTTGTTTCTCTTTGGCATTTTTGTGTAAAAAGTTGGGAACTTTTTGTCAACTGAGCAATTTTCCATTGGTTGAATGAATGCACTATAAAGAACACATTTTTGTACATGATTTGAAGCCATACCCTCATCAAGAAACACCCATTATTTACCTGATAAAGAGGGTCATTTTACTTTCCACCAACTGATATGATTATGGGCAATTTTGTTGCAGGTTTCAAGGAACATTGATTTGGTCTATGGAGGAGGCAGTATAGGTTTGATGGGTTTAGTTTCTCAAGCTGTTCATGATGGTGGTCGCCATGTTATTGGGTACACAAGTCTTTTTCATATACAATTTTTTTTTTTTGGTCATAAAATAGAATTAGGCGACAGAAATCAACGAGTTGGGTTGTGTTTGTGATTGTTATTGTTCTTGTTGTTTTACTTCCATTTTTTTTTGGGCGATTGTTTTACTTCCATTGCAACTTATATTTTGTCATGTTACTGTCTCCCTGCAGAGTTATTCCCAAGACGCTCATGCCTCGAGAGGTATGCCTGCTAGAACCAGAAAAAAGAAAAAGCTACAATCTTTTATAATAGTTATTTGTTTCTTTTTGGTTTTTTTACCTGCATAAAAGGGCTAATACTCAACTTCTCAGGAATAGATTTTTGGGTGTCAATTTTCTATCTCACTTTCTTCCTTTAACTATTTCTAATAGCTTGATTTATTTTCTCTGCTTTTTGGCTACTTTCTTTACATTTTTTTACTACTTTTTCTTTGATTATTTTGATTAGTCATTTTTTTCTTTTTGGTTGTCATTTTCTGTTTGTTTCTCAAGATTTTGATTTGTCTTTGGGATGAACAATTCATTTAATCCCAAGAACACCAAAATAACAAGCAAGCAGGCAGTTTCTCAAGATTTCTACTACTCTGACCAATACTTGATAGCCTTATCCATAATACTACAGTATAGTAGTTGGCACTTAGCACACTGCACCTTTTTTATACATACTTTTGGTTTTTGTCTACCTTCTGCTGTTTTCTCTGTTTAGTTCTACAGCATTATTTGGTTCTTGTGTTTTTCTTTCTTGGCTTCTTTCACAATTCGAATTTTTTTTTCTTTCTATTTTCTTGCTTTCTTTTCATTTAATTCATGGCTCTTTGCTAGATTAATAAATTAATGGCTATGAAGTTGTTGAGTTGAACCCTTTAAATTAAGTCCGCTATTACTGCTACACTCATCATTGCTTCACTGCCATACTCTCTGTATTCAATCCTTTTTATTTGTTTGTATTTTAATCTTTTTCCTTTTTCTGTGCCTGTGTGGTACCATCTTTTTGCAGTTAACTGGTGAAACAGTGGGGGAAGTGAAGGCAGTAGCAGATATGCATCAAAGGAAGGCAGAGATGGCTAAGCATTCAGATGCTTTTATTGCCTTACCAGGTTAGTATAACCCCTGCAAAGTTCATGCTTGCACCAAAATTCCAATTCAATTCATGGAATCATATAAACCATCAGATGCTTTTATTTTACCAAGTTCAGCATCCAACTTTGGCCATATACATATGTTTTGATTTTCCTGAGGACTGCTGAATATTTTTAATTGTTTGACCTCAAAAGTCTCTGATTTGGTAAATAAACTTATGCCCCACATTAAAAATGAAGGCAGAAAATAATTCTGAGATGTAACAGTTCCCTGCTAGATTTTAGTGGTGAGTGCGAGCATCTAATTTCAGCTCAATTTCTGTAAGAGGCTTCAATATAAGAGACTAACTGTTATTTGGAAATGATATCTGGTAATGTGTGCAAAAAACATCAACATGTGAAGTCTAAAAACTAAGACAAACTTTTGCTCCTTTTTCTCATCAACCCCAATACCTAACAAGTCACAGTGAACAGCTCAGTCCCTAGTTCTTGACCCATCAACGTCTTACACTGAAAATTAGAGCAGCTAAGGAACTGTGTTTTTTCTGTGGTTAATGTACACCTTTTTCTGAAAATGCAGTTCTTTACTTTTAATGTCACTTAACTCATTTATTTTCTTAGCATATTAAGGCAAGGGACACAGAAACACACTTTTAGCAAAATAGTTTTTGCCAACTAGTACCTGCACCTAACAGGTAATGATGTCCACCCCATTCACAAGCCACTAATCATCATGGAGTTATAAAGCTTGAGGAACCATAGGACATGCAAGGACAAAACAGTCAATTAACTCTTCATTGAGCTCCTCATCCTGTCAAGGAATCCCCACAAGCACTGTATTAAACCAAAAAAAAAAAAAAGACATCCTCTCTGTAACATGATAAGATGACGGCTATCATGGCCTGAACGGTATGACAGAAGATTATGCCTCTAGTTTCCCAATAGTTGCAACAAAGACCATGCTTAGGCCAAGGGATTTGACGTTTGACCAAACCCATCCAACTCTCCTGTCTCCCTTTTCCTCCATAAAAACATTAGCAATCATAGTATGGGAACAGGTTAAGGAAATTGAAGCTGAAAGTATAGCCAAATGACAAGAACTCTTTTCAGGACACTAAAAGTTCATTGGTTCAATCATCAACCACCACCGCTAGAGTATAACTCCTCAAGGAAATTGACTGTAAAGAACATATTATGCAAGCCTTCAAGGTATAACCATGGCTTCTGAACATGACTTATGTTGTACTTGATCTTCTATATATTATACCTAAATTTTGCTTGCTGATGTTTTGTAATTAAGCATTTGACCAATCTTGCACTACTTTTTGCTAGTAGTATCAAGTATGTTTTGTTTTACTAGTCAAGTCTTTTCTTTCCATTTTGTGAAAAGTTAACCGTACATGCTAATGTTAAATGCTTTTTTCACCTTCCTGGCAGTGGTAGCTGGCACTTTAATCATCACATTTTACACCTGTGGATAGTCAATTTGGCAGTGTTAATCTTTAATTGCTTTATTGTGAGAAGAACTTATAATGTGATTTGATCCAGGTGGTTATGGGACTCTTGAAGAGTTGCTGGAAGTGATAACTTGGGCACAACTTGGAATTCATGACAAACCTGTAATTTCCATGCCATGATTACTGATACACCTCTTGATAAATGCTTGTTTTATATGCACAGAGGCATATTAAGTGCCTTGTTCATTTAAAGAACTAATAATGATTAATATTTTTCAATATTTTGAAGGTGGGATTGCTGAATGTTGATGGATACTACAACTCTTTGCTCTCATTTATTGATAAAGCTGTGGAAGAGGGATTTATAAACCCTAGTGCTCGCAACATCATTGCATCTGCACCAACTGCCAAGGAGTTGGTGATGAAATTGGAGGTAAACTATAGTCCTAAGTAATCACACTTTGAAAATGTGTGGCAATTAGTTTCCTTCCTGTTAAATGCATAAATTTCCCACATATGATACACTTTCAAGAAAATTTTGACAAGAATAAAGACTGTTATGCATATTCTTATGTCCATTTACTTCACCAAGTGCTGCATAATTTCAATGGACTTGTACAGAGAATTTTGTGGTACTGAAACTTTGTTTCCTATAGGAATATGTTCCCTGCCATGAGAGGGTTGCTCCAAAATTGAGCTGGGAAATTGATCAGCTTGACTACTCTGACAGTTATGGTATCTCAAGGTGACATGCATGGAGATGAGTGGACTGCACTAAACAAGAAGTAAATGGACTTTGGAAGTGAAAGGAACTAATTTTTTTGGGTTGATCTTGAAAATTTCCATATGTGGGGAAATCCATCTTTTTGTTTGTTATTTGTGTAAATTATTATTGTTGCAATTAACCACAATATGCTAAGCTTCTCAATATTCCCTTTTTAGTGAAAAATCTGGATTTTCCTGTTAAGTTGTAAGTATTAGATGCCTATGAACGAACATTCCCATTTTACATGTTCACTAATCTATATGTTAACTTTTACTTCCCATTTCTTTTCTTTTCTTTTTCAATACCTTTTTACTGCATAGCTCTATTTATTCTGGACTCAGCAAGACCCAGTGGTTTATATAATGCTATATTAATTATGATCTTACCCTATTAAATGCTCCTTACAAAACAATGATTAGTGTATACAATGGAGAGACACTATTTACGCATTTCTAACATACTGTAATTATTTTAACTTTTTACATGTAGAATCACTTGTAGAGAGTGATAGTAAAAAATAAGACTTCAACTCACTCTTTAAATCTAACTTACAAAATATAGATTTGAGAGTAAATTTGGCTCTCTATACCCATAGAGTCAAAATTTATTTTTCATACATATCTTTATTTTCTATTGAAAAAAAAAATTAAAATTAAATGTTTTTAAGATAAAATAAAATGAAAAGTGAAATAGAAAAAGTGAATTGGACTTAAATAAAATTATTTGCTCTTTATATTTAAAAATTTCTTAAGGTACTCTTTATTATTTAGAATATACTCTTTATTTTAAAGAGAACCGTTGTAAATGCTCTCACATCACTTCCTTTTATGAGTATTACGAGTTGTAAGGTATTATGTTATTTTAACTTTTTATTAAAACTGTATACACCGTTATACAATTACATTGAATTAGTTTTAATTCATACAGTCGTATTAAATTATTTGTTGAAAAACTTATATTGCTCTTATGTTGTGAAAATCTAGTGAGTCCTAGATATAAATAGTTCAAATAAAAAAAATTAGTTTTTGTAAGATTTTTCTACTTTTATAATTTTACTTTTTTTTTTTTTAACAACTAGATCAAGTGATTAAAAATTGTAACATCATAAGGGGAGAGATGGGAGAAAAGAATTTCAATCTCTACTCTCCTCAATAGAATAAGCACACCTTTTGCCACTCATGGGGGACTTCTCCTTTTTTTCAAAATAGATTACACCATAATTTAGATAAAAATAAATAAATAAATAAATAATTTTAGATAAGAGAAATAGGGAGGGCCAAGTGGTGCTAACAAAAACATGGGTTGAGGCCTATTTGTATCAATCAAGTACATGTTTGCTGGTAAGTTTTTATTTCGTGGACCGAAGACAAAGGGACAGGCCTAACTCAACCAACGGAAGGTGGTGGGGTAAGCCACTGTTTATGGCAATGTCAAGCCTATGCTTCTTGTTAGAGCATATAATATGAAATGGAACCCACCACCGTCAACCTAATTACAGAATGACATGTGTACGTTGGACCCACTAAAGTAAGACATTAGAGGAAGTTTGCCATGGAGATTTCAGGACAAAATTAGTTTTGTCGATCCATTTCAGTTATGCAAGAGATGTTTGTGGTTGTGGTTGTGGTTGAAGATTGATTTATAACAACTCGTCTTCACAAGTTCTTCATTTTGGTTGTTGAATGTCAATTTTTTAGAAGACCATTTTAGGGTTTTGGATCAGGGTTTAATGTGAATGTTTTTTTTTCTTTTTCTTGTATTTGATGTCTTTCGCCTCTATCGAGTACTTTAGAATTCAAGTTAGACTTAGAAACAAAATTTTTTATAATAATATTATTTTCCTATTCACACGAAATTTATGTGATATAATTTAGCATTTCAATATTTAAACTATACAATAACTAATGTGAAAGATTTTAATTACAAGTGTGTCATTTTGAAATGACAAGGAAAATAAATTGAATAGACAAGACTAGGCTAATCTTGTCCGGTCATTCAAAATCCTTTAGTTTTCTTTATTTTCTTCTTTTCCGATGTTTCGAAGAAATTAATTTTTGCTTCAATGATGCTATGGACAATGGAGGAAATTAAAGTACAGTCTTGAAAAGGGGAACCCACGTCAATGACATTATTCGGTAGCTGAATTTTGCAAGATGCATGTAACAAAAATTAATTTGTTCATATAATATGCAACTTACGTTAATCATCTTTGAACTATTTAGACATTCCTAGTGGCTAAGTCCTCACAAGCAATAGAAAAGGACCAGTGTCTAGCCCGCCTCCTCCTCTTCTCTTTCCTCCATTGGTAATGGTAAAATAAATAAATAAATGTGGCATATACTTTGAGGGTAAAGTTTTGAATATGAAAGTTAAACAAAGCTAGAAGTGAATGCATTACCAATAGAAGATACTGTGTACTTTTTTTTTCCTAAACTACCACTACTCAAAACTTACTAGATTTTAATTCATTTGGTTTAACTAAATAAAACTATAAAAATGGTAAAAATTTCATAACAAATAATTTAACACGATTTCATATATTAAAACTTAAATTTAAAATCCAACTCAAGTGAAAATAACTCTATGCTAACAGTTATTAGTTATATAACTTACTTTTTTGAAGCCAATTAAGAGTTATGTTTTGGTGTAAAAAGCCAATTAACTTTAAGCTTAGGGTAAATAAATAGGACATATAGATGGGGGAACTTCCCCTGAACATAAGCAAAATTTTGAATGAAAAGCATTTGTATAAATATATTATTAAAAAAAATTTATGGTTCTTATAATTCTATTTAAGTAAAATTAAATTAACTATGATTCAATAAACTTTCAACACCGACAGCTTACATATGTTTCCATAGGATGACATGAAAGACAGCAAACATCCAGGTTCCCACTAGAGATATAAAGCATGTGAAAGTGTCACAGAAACAAAGAAAAACAAAATCCCATAATCAGAGTTTATAGACATATCTTTCACCTCATTTCACTACCTATATATTGTAAATGTGTAGCTAAATGACATCCTCTAACCGACCATGTCTTTCCATTGAGTCCCCACATTTTATAGATTTTTAAACTCAATACATTTTGTTCTAGGAGACACATTCTGTTCATACCTATACCTATCAAGAATTCTAACTTCTTTTTTAATTTTTTCCTTAATAAGATATTGATTTGATTGAAAATATTGATTAATTGTATGATAGGGATAATTTTTTCCTTTTAAACTAGGTCAAACTTAATTTCAGGGATTTCAACCCTATATGATATTTAAAGAAATATAATTGTTAGACCACCTTATCACTTATTTTTCCACTTAATTATTGAATAAATAAAAACAAGTACTTCATATTCTTATAAAAATTCATTTTTATCATTTATTTTTAGCGAATTGAATGAATCCCACCCAAAAGAGGTAAAAAATTTCTCCCATTTAATTCAAATAATTCTATATTTTATTGATTGATAAATGTTAATTTGAAAACCTTATTCTCAAAAGAAGAAAATCCTTTCTATTAACAAAACAAACCAAGGAGGTTATCTCTAGATCATTGAATAGCAATTGTTATATCATGGACTTTGTCCATGATGTAATGTGAACCCCACATGTGTGAAAGTGTGCGTCTTTCTTACTCACTTCAAAACGTGTTTTTTTTTAACATCCAACAGCTTTGTATATGACCTTGAACTAAAAAATGTTGGATTAAATTCAATTTCAAACATTATACTTTTGCACGACTTGCATAAATAATGGAAGCAAGAGGAATTTCATGAGAATATATAACTCCAATGTGTGTATGTTGTTGTTTTAGGTGTTTTCATGATTCAGTTTTATTGTTGTGTATAAATTATCATGTTAGTATGAACAGATAGTTTGTCACCTCTGCTTCATCAATAAATCTGCAGCTCAAAATCAATGTTCATTGATAATCAATGAATTTGCAGCTCAAAATCAATGTTCATTGATAATCAATGAATCTACAGCTCAAAATCAATGAATTTGCAAAAAGAAGAAGAAAAAAATGGAATTTAGCGTGAAGAAAATGGAAAATGCAGTGGTGCCAATAAGTATGAATAGAATGCTACAGTAACCTACTTTAAATCTTATTGTTCGACTTGGTTGATCATGTCTTTAGCTATGCGATGCTCTTCTCTATGTAACAAATATATAACATATATTCTTACTGCAAGAAGGAGATATATGTTCTAGGGTGGGAAAAGCCGATGCATGAATTAATGAAGATTTGTTTAAAAAAAAAAAAATTAATGAAGATGGGTTTGATGGTAAAAAAACATTAGGACCAAGGAAACATTCGATGATCCATTAAAAGCAAAAACAGATGCAGAGGTTATAATAAATTAAGAGTATAATATATGAAGAAGAACAAGAAAATACCTAGAAAAAAAGAAGAAGAAAAAAGCATAACAACAAAAAAAAAAGAAA
>CATIWM010462994.1:0-22023 GCA_949671775.1 Mallotus repandus
TTCATAGTTATTTTTATTTGGTTGTTTCGGTTATTTTGTTTGTTTTTGTGGTTATTTTTATTTGATTGTTTTGGTGGTTATTTTATTTGGTTATTTCGGTTTTTTTTAAAGTGGTTGTTTTTATTATTTAAAACAACCACCATATTTTTAAAATAATTATTGTCAAATACTATATTTAAAAAAAAAATCAACCATGTTTTGAAGTTTTTTTTCTCTTTTTTAGTTATTTCTAAGACAATTCTAAGTCTTTACTCTTCCACAAATTAATTTAGGGTTCTTTACATAAATATACTAAAAAAATTTTAAAAAAAACTTTCAAAATGTCATTGACCAAAAAAAATTTTAAAACTAATTTTTCTAACTTTTTCCTTTTAAATATAGATCACTCCCCTTGCCACCCTTACTTTTAGAATTATTTTTTTCCAACTTTTTTTTTCCTTTTTACTGATTTTCAACTTTTTTTCTCAACACTTTATTAGTTTTTTTTTCAATATTTTTTTGGTTTATATTGTCTTCATCTATTTTTTCACAATTATTTTTACTCAACAATTTTTTCTAAAATTTTTTCTATTGTCTTCCTTTTTTTCCCAATTTTTTTTTGCTAAACATTTTTTCAATTTTTATGGTACTATTTTTATCTTTTTTTTGCGAAATATTTTTTTAAAATTTTTAAGGTACTGTCTTTATTTAGACCTTTTTTTTTAAATAAATAATTATGAACTAAACATCTTCAATTGTTATTAAACCAAACAATAAATAACTTCAAATGTTGTAAAACAACAAATAAACAAAATTTTCTCACTTTATAGTTTTAAAGAATAAGAATTTTATTTTTTTTACTTTAATTTGTTTATTGAAATGTCCAACAACAATTTTTTTAAAAAAAATATTTGATACTTATTGATCATCAATATGTAACAAGTTGACAATCCTTATTATATGTTTGTAATATCAACAAAAAATCAAAAATAAAAAAAAATCTACAAGCCAAAACAACAAAAAATAACTAAAAACAACAACTGAAACAATAAAACAACAAAATTTTACATTTGTTGATTGTTGTTGATTTTTTTTTGTTTTTATTATTTTTTAAATTATTTGTTCATTATCAATAATAAAATTAAGGCCATAAATAAAATATTTACTTTTATTAGTATTAATGATAAAAATAATAATTTTTTGACATATTTCATAATGTTTATTGTTTTTTGTTCTCATTTTTTATTTTTAACAAAAATCAATAAATATAAACAAATAGAAACAACAAAAATAATTGAAAATAACAACTGAAACAATAAAAATCAACTAAAGCAACTAAAGCAACAAAAAATTACAGTTGTTGATTTTTGTTGATGTTTGTTGATTTTTGTTGTTGTTTTTTATTTTTTCAATTTTTTATCATTAATAATAAAATTAAGACCACAAATATAAATTTTACTTTTATAAGTATAAATAATAAAAATAATAATTCATCTGATATATTTCATAATTTTTTTGTTATTTTTATTGAAAAATAATTATTGAATACTATGGGTAATTTTTACTTTAATTAGTTAAATTTCTAAATTCTAAATAATTATTGAAGACTATGAGTAATTTTTAGTTAATTAGCTTAATTTTTATATTCTAAATAATAGTAAGTTTAAAAATTAAAAAAAAAATTGTTATTTAGAATATAAAATTAAATTATTTAAAACATAAAAAAAAATTTAAGGAAAGGAATTGCATTAAAACTTAACTCATTACATCATAAAACAGCAAATCACCCAAAAAGTGAGGAATTTGCTGCTAAATAGAGGGACTGGCATGAAAATGAGAGGCCTTAACAAGAGCATGAGTCACCCCATTAGCTTGTCTTCGAATAAAAGAAATCATTACATTTTGGATCTCTAATGAAATTGTTCTACATCCATTCATAATGCACTCGAACTCTGAGAAATTAGCAGAAGGAAGATTGAAAGCATCAACGACAACCTTTACATCAAACTCCAAGATGAGATTATTAAAACCTGCCTTTAACCATGATAGAGCTTCTTTCAAACAGATGGCTTCTGCAATGTCAGAAGAGACAATACCAACAATTGTCTTCAAAAAACCAAGCACAAAGCCACCTTCACTGTCCCTAACAACCACTCCCATACCCATAGACTCAGAATTATTAGGAACTGAAGCATTAATGTTACACTTCAACCAACCTATCGCAGGCTTCACCCACCTGGAAATCACCAACCTGTTACCTACAGGATCCACAAACGGAGCACGAGACCTAGCATTCTGTCAGCTTCGAAGGAAAGACAAACTCGACTAAACTGTTGTAGTAGCTGAATTAAATTCTACTGACCACAACCAAAGATTACGTTGTCTCCAAATTGCCCAAATCACCAAGAAGAATTTAGTCAAATATTCACTATGATATGAATCGAACATGAAAGAAATCCAAGCCTGAAAATTATCACTGACCATACTAGATGGATATAATTCAGACTCCTTCCAATAGTCCATAGCCATAGGATAGTCAAGAAAAAATGACTGAGGTGCTCACCCACTTTGCCACAAAATGCAAAAATATTGTCTACCTGAACACCTTTGAGAAAAAGACATTCTCGGGTGGGGATATAGTTACAGCAAGCACGCTAAATAAATACTTTAACCTGAGGTGGGACTAGAATCTTCCATATTCTTGTCCATCCTTGTAACTCTTGATTTTGAGAACACCACAATTCATCACAAGTGATTTTGTAACCAGATTTTATAGAGTACACACCATGCTTATTAAAGTGCCAAATAATAGTATCCTGTAAGAAACTATCCCGAGGAGGTAGCTTTCGAATAGCCAAAATATCATCTTTATTAAATAGATTATTAATGAAAACCAAATTCCATTCACCCATTTTTGAGACAACCAAATCACTCACTCTCAAATGTTCAAGTTTAGGCTGTAAAGGAGAAGATATAAAAAATGGTGAATCCTTAATAAACTAAGGATCAGACCATACCTTAATAGAGTAACCATCACCAACCCGCCATCAACAACCTTTTGCAAGCACATGCTTAGAATTCTAGATACTTTTCTATATAAGACTTGGATTTGAACCCAAGTTTGAGCTGAAAAAATCCCCACAAGGAAAATATTTGCCTTTGATGACACAACTACACAATTTATCTGAGGTAAAAACCAAATTCCAAGCTTTTTTTTCCACCATAGCAAGATTAAAAGAATATAGATGTCGTAAACCCAAACCTCCAAACTCTTTTCTCCTACATAATTTATCCCAAGAAGCCCAATGAATATTCTTCTTCCCATTTGATTTCGTTCCCCACCAAAATGAATTCATCATCTTCATAAGACCATCACACAAAGATATAGGCAGAAGAAAAGTACTCATAGCAAAAGAAGGAACAGCTTGTGCAACAGATTTTAGAAAGACTTCCTTACCCACCTGAGAGAGCATTCTACCTTGTCTACCAAAAAGACGATGCCGCATTCTATCTTTCAAAAATGAGAAGATAGCTTTTTTATACCGGCTAATAAGAGAAGGGAGTCCTAAATACCAACTCGTATTTAAAGGGTTGTGAACATTCAACATACTCTTAATATCGGAACAAAGAGAATCTCCCACATTAGCACTGAAAAAATGCCAGATTATTTAAATTAATGGCTTGCCCAAAATCAAGCTCATACCTCTTTAAAATATTTTGTATAGCCCTACACTCTTCCAACTCAGCTTTAAAGAAGAAAAAATTATCATTGGCAAAGATCAAGTGATAGATAGTAGGAGCACCACGACTAATTTGCAACCATGGAGCTGACCATTACTTTCAGCTTCCCTTATAATAGCAAACAGACCTTCAGCAACAAGGATAAATAGATAAGGAGACAAAGGGTTCCCCGTCAAAGACCCCGATTAGGATGAATAGGATCAAAATCTTTCCCATTGACAGCAACATTATAATTAACTGTAGAAACACACATCATTATCCAAGCCACCCACTTCTCATGAAAACCCATCTTAATCAACACATCATGCAAACAAGACCAACAAAGTTTGTCATATGCCTTGCTAATATCAATTTTAAAAGCAACTTCACCTTTTTTAACCTCTAGTTTTCCACTTCATAAAATGAATAATCTTAAAAGCAATAATAACATTATCAATTATGGAATGCCCTGGAACAAAAGCAGATTGCTCAACTGAAATTAAACTAGGCAAGACTTTCTTCAAACTATTAGCAACGACTTTAGCTATGATTTTATAAAGCACATTGCACAGAGCTATAGGCCTAAAATCCTTCATACAGGTAGGAGTATTAACCTTAGGAATAAGAACAATAGTAGTGTCATTCAAACCTGAAGAAAGCACTCCTTCATCAAGCATGAAAAACATCAACACCCACCAAACTCCAGAATTTTTAATAGAATGTTGGATTCAAACCATCTAGGCCAAGAGCTTCTTATGAATGCATATGAAAAGTAGCTATGCGAATCTCTTCAAGATTAAATGGGGCAATCAATTTAGATTTTTGGATATCAAACACTAGATTTTGTAAGTAATCCAAAGTTGGGATAGACCCATTACCAGCATCATTAAATAAATCGGCATCATAAAATGAAAATTGGGACCAAAAGTAGGATAAAAGTGAAAAACATAAAAATAAAAGTAAAAGAAAAAAAAAAGAATGGGCCGCGAATGAAATGATAGCGCTTTGACCAGACAATGAGTAAAATTTCCTCATTAATTTAAGTTTTTTTTTTTTTAACCTTGGCCCAACCCATTTTACCTCTTATGTAGCCTAATTTAGGATATGGTAGTATATCTTCCTACGTAGGATTTTTTTTTTTCCTTTAATTTTTGTCTTCTTATGTAGTGTTATATATCAAACAAACACTTTAATATGAGACATTTTAGTTTCTTCTTATAATTGTGGTGGATTCAAAATTTATTGTTTCTTTAAACTTATGATGGGAGATTCATCACTCCAGAATAAAGATTGAATCCGTCAATTTTTTTTTTATATAATAAAAAGAAATTTTACTATTTATTTACTCAATTTTTTCCAATATTAAATTTATTATTGATAGGATCAAAATTTAAATTATAATAGAATAAAAATAAATTTCAGTTGAGTTAAAATGTAAAATTTAATATAATAAATATGTAATTATATTAAAAAATTTTAAAATTCAAGAAGTATTGAAATAAAGAGAAAAAAAAAAAACCACTCATTTTAAGGTGGATCTCCCTTTATAATGGACTGCATAGTGCTATACAAAGACCCTTCAGGGACTAGGGAACATCATATTACAGCACAAGCATTAGCCATTTTTCTTCTTGTTTAGTTTTTTTAAATCCTTCCAGGCACACAATCCTTTCAACAAGTACTGCAAACATGGATTGAGAGAATGTTGGTTCAAACCCAAGTGAAGATACACAAGAAATTTACACATATGGTGGCAACAACAGCAAATTAAATAAGACAACATATTATTGTCCTGATTATAGATATTCAATATTATATCAAGTCATGAGTTTTGGTTAATGTTTTTTTAGTTGGGATTGATGAATGTTTGTTGGGCCATATGATAATGGAATATAAGTCAATTATTTTTTATTTATCTTAATTTTTTTAAAGAGTTAAACATATTAAAGTACAACAATAGGAATAATTGTGTGTGTAGAATTTGACATTTGTCCCAAAATAAATTTTAAAAATAAAAACCAATTTTTATCATCATTCCCTTTTCAAAAGAAAGAGAAAAACGTTGGATGGATGTAGCAGGATAAACAATGCAACAAATTATCAAGAACAATTTTCTTTTTGTTCTATAGTGCTAAGTTCAGTCACTTTTATGTCAACAATTAATTAAATCAAAGTATACCAAACCCTTCCAAAAAAATAATAATAATCTTGATTTGTTTAGAGCATAAATCTCAATCAACATTGATAAGTTTCTTTCTATGATTACTATAATTTAATTTTTATCCAATTTTTGAAATTTTGAATTTTCACCTAAAAAAAATTGATTTAGCCACGGGAGTTGCACGTAAAAGAAGATGAATTGAGTGTAACTTTTTTTTATTTTCAAACGATCGATATTGATATTGTGAGATGTGGTGTTAAAAAAAAATCTTATACAGTGTGAGTCTTGTTAATGTTAGGAAGGTTTTTGTATTTTTTTTGTTTTATCAATAACACAAATGTAACAAAATTCATAAACATATGGTTGACGATTAAATTAGAAAGATATGAGAGGGAAAGTTATAGACAATGATTTTAATTAGTTGGGTATAATATAAAATTGGACAAACTAACTAAAATCATTATTTGGGAATAAAAAAAATAAAGGATTGAGATTCTCTCATATTTTGGTGAAGTCGTATTTGTAAAGTCTAAATTATTCAATTAAAAAATCCTGCATTGTAGGTCTAGTGGTCAACCATGCCACAGGACATGAATCTCACCTAGGATCTAGGATCGATCTCCATCCTCCACATCTTTATACTTGGTAAAAAAAAATGATTCAATTAAAAAGGATTAGTTAATATGTTTTTGTCCAATAATTATCCATCTTTTTTCTCAAAATTTATATTTTATTTTTTTTATTAAATCTCAATTGTTTATATCAAATATGACATATATAATGTTCCCAAAACATAACAAGGTCAGAATTTAAAAAGAAATTATCTGTTTCATGAGTATTACACTACTTCTATATAAAATAAATAAGTGATAAAAATAAATGATCTAATTAATTCATATAAAATAAGCAAGTTATTCCCTCATAAATTATATTTAATTTTTCTTATACATAAAGAGATAACATATACTTCTTACACATGAGGAGTAGGATGAAATGTTTTAGAAGTTTTATACGAGGGCATCATATATATTATATCTTTCAAGAATTTAGTGGTTGATATTTGTAATTAACAATGTGGATTTTGGTGCAAATTTTTTGGTTATATATGATGAAACAATCTCTCCGGATTTGCTAATATCTCAAAGTCGCACATAGAACGTAAAGCAAAAATGTTTATTAGTTTTGTTAGCTAGAGAGTAGTTAACTGGTAACTCTTTTTTATGGACATTCTGAGATGTAAAATTTAATTTCTGTCATTGTTAATTTCAAGAGAATGATTGCCCCATATTGTACAGTCCATTAAAGTTTATATCATATGACCTCCCAATTAATAAAAAAAATATCTGTCAGTTTTATATCTTCAATTCAACCACAGTGTATATAGTCGCATTAAAATAACAATTTAAAAATTTTTATTATTTTTATTTAAATTAAATTGAATTAATAAAAAAAATAATTAGCTCTAAATATTGCTGATTTGGAAAAAAAAAAAACTTATCAGTTTGTTAGTTTGATCCAAATAATAAAAAAGCAATGCATGCAGGTACACAAATGGAGGCCAAATGGACATTTAAGTTTCAAAACTTTCAACACCCGGATTCTAATTTTTTTTTTTTTTTTTTTTTTTTTTTTGGTCTTGTACTCTTCCAAACACACACAAATTAAAGAAACTGTGGATCAGATATTTTTCTGCTGTTGCTTCTCCTTCTCTTCCATTTTCAATGCATGCCCTGAAAATATTCCATCTTCAAGTCAAAAATGGCTGCCAAATAATTGCTTCACTGAATTCGAAATTTCTAATCCAAGAAGATCATAAAGATAGAGAAGCTGTAAGGTAAGAAAGTTCTGCTTCTTTTAAATTTAATCTACTTTTTGTCTATCTATACATCGATGATCTCCGTAGAAAGTAAGCAAAAGGAATATTATATCAAAGGAAACACATATGATATATTCTTTTTCCTTTTCATATTGATTGGTGGGAGGAAGAGATTATATATGAAAGTGGCTAACATATTATCTATTGTTCTAGGGTTTCGACTATTCTTGCCGTGGACGAGCCAACCAGAGAGAGCTCAGAGCTCGAAGACGATGGAAGTATTCGGCAATGGCCAGAAAACACCTTGCAGCTTGCCGGGTAGTCAGTACTTGATGCAGCCGATGGAGGGTTTGATGCCTCAGGTTATCTGCCTGCAGTAAGGTCAATTTCTATATTAATTAATTAATTGAAAATATAAATAATAAAAATAAATCTATTTCGAAATTTCTTTAATTTATTTCGTTAAAAAAAAGTGGAAAAATTTTTATTTTCCGTGAAATTTGAATTCGAGTGAACACTTTGGAAATTCATGCGTGCAGAAAATATTATATTAATAAATTGACTTTAAGAGAAATTAACATTAATTAAGAATGATTAAGGTTTAATTCTTCAATGTTTAACATAGAAGGGCTATCTACCATGACTTTTATGATGCTGAGTGGTTTCATTGTCAAATGTATTATTGAAAGAAAATCTTTGAAAACGAAATGTGGGTTTGTTTTAATTAATTTCTACAAAGTAAATAGTTGTGTTTAGTTGTCTCTTTCACTGTTACCATTATGTCTAGAAGGTTTTGACGTGGATCAAAACCACAAAAGGTTATATATATATATCTATCAAAAAATATATAAATAAAAGAGTAATACTTCACAATTTAATTAATTATATAATTATTCCTTGATTTCAACCAAGTCTTTTGTCTCTAAGTTTCTAATACGTGACTTTCATAAGATATTCTATAGTTGGTAAGTTGCAATGATGTTCTTGCACTTAGACCAAATAAAACGTAGTCAAGTACTACTACTCAATCATAGCTTTCTTGATCAAAATGTTAATCACCAATCGTCAAGAGTTAAGACTGATCAATTTGACACTAACCCCTTTACATTTTTTTCTATGCTAATTTCCAAGGTTTGTGCTTAGCATTTCAACCGTTGGCCCCTACCTCATCCTAAATATACTTATCTTCAAATCATAGTGTAGGAAATTGCTAATTGTATACATTAATTATAGTTTCTTCTCAAATTTGCTCACTTTGATTGAAAGAAAATTAAGTTGTGAAATCTATTGAACAAATCAAAATTAATCATCCAAGGATTAGGGCAAGGGTAGAATACATCAATATGACCTTCAACAGTCAAAAAGGGACGTTATGGAGATAGAATGGACTGCATTTGGAATTTACATATCATTTTATGTATTTTTGAAGTCAAACGGTTACGACTCTGACATCATAAAAACATGGGCTTATGATCAGATGTTCTTTAGATGTAGATATCTATGTACCACTTATGTAGATGTTTGTGCGGACCAGAACTTTGTCAGTGTCCCACGTTTTACTGATTTGGCTATGGTAACCATCAACATGTGAACCTAAATAAGATGGGGTGTGCTCTTGCAACTGGCTACCTAGGTTAATTCATTAAGCTCTGAAGTTCTTATGGTGCAATCTAATGGTATAAAACAATAAAACTTAGATATATATACCTATCTACAAGCTAAATTTATATAAATGTAGTGTGTAATGAAAGCCTACATATGTGGGTCACTTTCAGAATTAATGTATAACACAACAATGTTTTCTAATTTCTCTATACCATGTAACCATAACCATACTGGCCTCCACATGAGGGTGAGACATGGAGTAGTTTATGGTTTTGGGGTAGGTTTTCCCAACCCAAATGGGAACAGATTCCTTCCTTGGGACCCATATGGTATGGCCCCACTAACCCTAAATCAATTTATCAAAAAAAAAAAATTAAGCTATTATTTATTATAATTATTTAATACGTGTAAAAATTATTAATTTAGAAAAGAAAATATGATATTAATTTTATGTGTCAAATAATATAATTATAATAGAAAACTCTTCTGTAATTATGTCAACTTTGGGTTAGGAAGAAGAAGAGAAAAAATATGAGTATCGTACCTGTCTAACAAAACCTTCAAGTGTAGAAAGCTTGTTCATGGCTACAGCCATCTGGCCCATGTAATTAGCCATGTTAGGAGGGCAGCTCAATGAGTCAGAAGCTATTGTATCAGAAAGAGATTGATTGAGAGCTTCAAGCCCTTGTGATAAGGCTTCTTCAGCTTCTTGTGTTGATTGCTGTAATCCACATATACCTAATATTTGTTGCTCAGTTAAGGGCTCAATTTGGTTCAGTACAACCTGCAGCAAATAGTCAAAATTAATTAAAAAAAATTGACATTACATTACATTAATTAAGCACCCAAAAAAGAAAAAAGAAAAAAGAAATCATTTTCTTGTCTTAGTCATTTTTCCTTTTCTTTAGTGCATCAAAATATCCTTGTTTGTAATGGTTTGGTGAAAGTTGCTGAAAAACATTGTAACATTATTCACTAGAGACCAAAAGAAGAGATGGAAATGAAAACAAAAGCAATTGTAACTATCAATGATAAAAAAGGGAAAGAGAGGACAGGAGGAGTGGAGTAGACAACCGTGCAATTTCATCATTAATAACCAATTTGATCCTCTTTTCTCTATGTCAAGCTAACCATAAGTTGTATTAACAGACATGAACTTTATTGGGTTGATACCTAACTCTACCCTTTAGTAGAAAAACATTTCACTACAATTTCTTGTCATCTGTGTATTGATCATTTGTGTGGGTTTTCTTGCTATTTTATCTATCTTTCTGTGAAATGCAAATGTTGCACCATGCAATAATAATAATGTCTTACATGCCTCGTGCACAATTTCATGATAGTTTGTGTCCCATTCGCTCTCTGCATTGCATTTTCTTTCAATTAATTATTAACTTGTTGATTCATTTTCCGAACCCAAAACCCAAAATTTAAAAATTATAAAAAAAGAACTTTAATATTATTATTAATAAAAAAAAATTTACCACCGATAAATAGCACATATTTTTTGTGTTTCAATAAAAATATAACACAAATTTAATCTCCGAAATAATTAAAAATTTCTCTTAAAATAAAACTCAATTTTCAAATCCAAAAACTCAAATTTTCAAAATTTTAAAGAGGATTTAAATATTAGTATTTGTATTATTATTAAGACAAAACTGATTGATTTCTGATTTTTTTCCATTTCTTAGTAAATTTCAAAATCCTATATTTAGTTTTTGTTTGATGTTTTCCTTGACCTAATATTACACTAAATGCGTGCTAGTTTTTGTAATTTTCTTGTCACGTATATATTGAGATACCCTTCTCCTAATAGCTAAGTACTGGATTTTTTTTTTCATAAATGAAGTTTGATTATATATGTACGTACCTTGATGAGCTCAGACGGCCGGAAACCTCCCATCCACATGAAGCAACGTTCAGCCGGAGTCTTCCACGTGCCGGAAACAAGATGGAAAACATCAGTTTTGGCAACGATGCTTTTGAGACTCATAACCTCATCATAGTGAGCTAAGCAATTGTCCACAAAAAGCCTAAGCTCGTTTTCAGGTAAATGCTCTTGTACTGCTGCTCGAAGCTCACATGTGAGACGGTGATGCTCCTCGATCCATCTTGCGTATTCCATGTCAAATACAGCAGCATCTACCCAATGCCCAAAACCAAGAAAATTATCCATTAATTATATATTTTACTTCCAAAAAAAATTTTAAGAAAAAAAAAAAAAAAAAAGCGACCTTCAAAAACAGTTGTATATACCTGAACTGACGTTGTTGATGCCTACAGGAAGACCTTGATCTCCACCTAAAAGACCTCCTCCTCCTCCATTAAAGAAAAGGCCCTAATGAAGGGCAAAAAGAAAAGGGATTAAAGTGTCACATCATACATAAGGACGTGTTAAAAAGGGAGATCAATTAACTTACTTGTGCTCTAGCTCTTTGAAGCTCTTGTTCAAGTTGGGTTAACCTAATTCTACTTGACTCTAGCTGTTGAACGTAAGCCTGTAATGATGAAACAAGAAAAAAAGAAGCAAACAAAATTTATGATTTTATACGTTGAATTTTTGGAAACTGGAGAAGAATAATAATTACAGACGAATATTAATAATTTCCAATGGTAAAACTAATACCTTTTTTCTCAGTCTACTTTTCCTTGCTGCCTCTCTATTCTGAGCAAGTCTTCTCAGTGTCTGAACACAAATGATCAGAGCAAAACATGTCATGATTTTTTAGCAAAAAGAAGAAGAAGAAGTAGAAGGAGAAGTATAGAAATGTAATGAAATATGCATATACCATAAAAAGTGAACCAAAGGGTTCCATTGTTTACCTTTGGGTCTGGCGTCTTAGGTCCTTCTTGCTCTGAACTTGAAGTTGTTGGACCTTTACGGTTCCCTTCACGCTGACCAAAAAAAACAAGAATCAAGATTTTATATTAATAATACAAGTTGTAAACTACAGAATCTCAGTCTTTAACTAATCTATATATATAAATATATAGACTTTGGTATGGCATGGCATTGTATTATTAATATTTATTTAAGTGCTAGCTACCGATCAATCGATGTTAATATTAAGCTAGCCGGTTGAGGACCAGATGTTAATATTAAGCTAGCTATACCTTGATAGTTTTAGCCGGTTGAGGACCAGATGCAACATCATTTCTTGCGTTGGCCAACTCCATGGACGGCTCTGATGGTCTCTTTGAACCACTAGTTGCTGAAGAAACTAATCCTGGAGTATTAGTCTACCAAATCCAAACAAACCCATTAGAGAATTATTATTATTATTATTATTTTAAAAAAATGAAATTATTAGGTTATATAACTCAAGAAACAAGAAAACAAAGAATAATAATTAAGTTAATTAACGGTTTGGTTAGAGATGAAACTAAGTGGTTAATTAATAATAGTACTACACCTTTGTTGACGATGGCTCTACTGCATGCATTGGCTGAGAAGGGAAAATGTTCAAAGTTGGAGGCCTCATTCCAGAAGTAGTAGCAGTACTATTCTCTGCAACAAAAAACACGCACAAAAGAAATTCTTGCAAGCATTAATTGTTGATCTCTTATACAGCAAAAGAGAAAGGAGAGCTATGGAGTGATCATTAAAGGAAGACCCAAAAGAAGGGAAGGCAAGAGAGGCATGAACTATATATGAGTAGAAGGATAAATTTGAAAATCGTCATGCGATTGTAGCTCTATGCCATGAAAACAGAAAAGGCAAGAAAGCAAATAGTAAAAGGTGGAGAAAACCCATACCCTATTAAGTACCCATATCAGTACATAGTAGAAAAACTCATGAATTATATATAAATGGTTTGTTAGATGTCATGGTCTAAGCTCTAAACAACAAGAAACCGAATAAATTCAAAAAGAGAAGAGAAAATAAACATTTTCTTTCTTGAAAATTAAGCAAAAAAAATTTTTTTAAGAAAGAAATAAATCTTTTTTTTTTCTCTATCTTTCTTTTCTTGCATCTGCTCAAGGATCCGGTCAAAGAAAGTACTAGCAGGCAGATTTGATCAGTTGAGCATGCTTTACCTGTGACCCAGAGAATCTCCTCAACAGAAACACAAAAGTAAAACAAAAAAAAAAAAAAAAGGAGACCCAGAAATTGAAAAAGATGAAATTCTGATATGGAAGAAGAAGATGAAGAAGAGAGCTAACGTCTTTGGTCTTGAACAGTAGAAGGATCTTGTCCATCAAGATATAGAAAAAGGGCTTGATCCAATTCTCCCAAGTCATAAGTTCCAGCATCTTTGCTTCTGCTAACACCAAAAGCACATAAGCTATATAAAAAGAAGAAGTACAGATGACTTCTAGAAGAAGAAGAAGAAGTGAATTATATCTAAATGGGTTCTTGATAGTTTATTTGTTTAGTACTAAAGAAATTACATGAAGCTCCCAGGTGGGATTGACGACGATGATGATTGCATGATTCCATAAGGAATTTGCTGCTGTTGCTGATGATGATGATGTTGTTCTTGTAGTTGATGATGATGTTGTTGGTGTTGTTGTTGGTTATGGTGATGTTGATGATGATGATGATTTTGTTGTTGTTGTTGTTGTTGTTGTTGTTGTTGTTGTTGATGCTGTTGATGCTGTCGATGATGATGTTCTAGTTGATTTGGGTGATGATTGATGACTTTATTAGTAGCCATGAAAGAGCTCTCACAAAGCTTTGTTTCTTCTTCTCCTTCTTGTTGCTGCTCTCCTTCTACTTCAACTCCTCCGCCAAATGCCCATGAAAACCCCATTAATGGCATAACTGCCTTGTGTTAATTCCTCCTTTCAAGATCATCTCCATCATCATTTTTTTACTAATACAAACAAACAAACAAACAAATAGCAAAAAAAGAAAGAGAGAGAGAGAGAGAGACAGAGGAAAGATTGAATGATGGAGGAGCAAAAAAGCAAGAAAAAATGAATTGTATGCTCAAGAAAATAAAAAGGACAAACTATTTTCTAACTTTCTTTTGTACATATATTTATATATATATCATTCTCTACTACATATATATATATATATATGTTGGACTGACTTTTTATACACCCAAAATTAATCAATAGATTTATAAAGCGGTCTTAATATAACTTGTTCAATTTTTTCTCTTATAGAACTAAAAAAATTAATAATAATAATTTTTTTTAAAATAATATTTTATTTATTATTAGAATATTTTTATTATCTTTATGACTATATTTAAAATTGAATGGAATTAATTAAAATAAATATAATTCGATAATATTGAAAGAAAAGGGAAAAAAAAAAGGAGACTTGGAGAAAACAGCAATTGATGGTGCATGTATATATGTACAAGTATATAGGCTTCTTTGTAAGTTTGTTTAGATGATTTATGTAATTACGGAATTGCCCTTTTGGCTGTTTCACTGTTTGACATTTCCATGCAAACTTACACGTAGACGTTGAGGCGGCTGTATTTTCATTTGCCTTTGGCTTTTTCGTTTTCTTTTTCCTTTTAAATTTCATCAAATTAAAGAAGAGAAAAAACACAAATAACTAAAAGGAAATTTTTATTTTTCTTCCTCTTATGAAATTTTTATTTTTCTTCCTCTTATTATTTGCCCATCTTTTTAATGTGTTCATTTTATTTGGTCAATTTAAAACAATGGTGTGATACTAATAAAAAAACCATATAGTAATTAAAACCACCCACATTTAATATTAATTAATTACTTTGTTAAATTGAATTTAGTTTTCAATTTTTTTTAATATGAATTGACTTCAATTAAAATTCAATTCAAGTTTTTCTATTTGCCAATTATAATGAAAGGAGGGAGGATGGGTTTCAAGCCTCTATACGCCACTAAGAGTTTTGACCATCAAATTAAGGCTCACGAGCAATTCAATTCAAATTTTAATAAGTTAAAGTTTATTAATATTTTGGATATTTATTTATTTGAATATTAATTAAAGTATATTTTTATTATTGAAATACTAATACTAATTAAATCCAAATTAATATTTTCTTTATAGCATTAAAAGGTTATAAGTTTAATTTCAATCACCCCTTATAGAATTCTCTTTGATTGTAAAAAAAAAAATAACATTTGGGGCATATTCAATTCATGTTTTGTCCTCTTAGGTGAGATTGTAGTTTCAAATTTAGGTGTTAATGATTTCAATTAACCAAACTTTTTTTTTACATTAACAAAAGGCTTGCCCACAAGTGAGAAAGTAGTCCTATCTTTAGTGTGAATGCTCTACCCTCATGCTTCGACATAATTGTATTGACATATGTAATATGAGAGCAAGTACTTAGAAGAATACATGCCATATAACCACAATTGTTGTTAAAAGATACAAAGTACAAAGTCTATAGTTCTATTAAAATTTTATTGATTATTAATTACAGGACACAAGTATTGTCACAAATATAAAATTATTTTAAAAGTTCACAAATAATTTAAAATTTTTTAGACTGTCAATATTTAGAATTCCCTGAATTCTAATTAATCTGGTTTCGATTTGAGTAGAACTATAAGAATAATAAAAGTCTCCAACAACTAACTGAATTGTTACTTGAACTAAAAAAATTCCCGATCTAAATTTTTAAATTAAATAGTTTTAATATAAAATCAGAAAAAAAATTCTATGATTGAAAGACAATTAATTTTCATTTTAATAAAAAAAATACTTATTTAAGCTTCAAACTCAATACAATAACCATTCCATCTAATATGAAAATGCTTCTGCAACTAGCCAAAATGATGATTTGATGATAAACTACTGTGCTGAACAAATGTGGCATCCCGACAGATTTTCATTAAAAATTTCTCTCATGCTTTGTTCAATTATTTTGGGAAATTATCTGGTTGGTCTACAGGCATAAACTGTTCGTGGAGATGTTTTTGTTCATAATTGAGTGCATCTTCTATTAATTGTTGGAAAGTTTTATTCACTATATATAATATACAGAGTATACTTTTATAAGTCAAATATAAAATATTTAAAATATGTAATTAAATATAATATTTTGAGAATAGATAAAAATATGATATTGAACTCTATAAAGATGTAATATGTTTAAAGTGATTCATCTCCAATTGAGTTAATTTTCTATTAATTATATATCCTGTCTAATCTTTATATGTACACACCACAGGTAATTAATTAATGTACATTTTAAATATCTTATATTTAATTATACATATGTCAATGACTATTAATACTGATACATATGTGTTGATTACCTAACAATTTATATGTATATAGAGCTCGATATCTGATAGCTATAAAGATTTCGATTATTTTAAAATTCAATTGGGATGGAATCATAAGAGAAATAAAATTTTATGAGCATCTATTTTTTTTATATATAAAAATTTAAATTCAAGATTTTATGTACGAATATTCGAACTTTTTATCACTTTTTTTTTAAGAACTTTTTATCACTTGAACTAATAAATTAATATCTTTTCTGTTCCATTCCAATTGTCTTTTAAGAAAATAAAATTTATTTTATTCTAATTATTTTTTTAGATTATCAATAAAAAATAAATTTTTCTTTTCAATTTTATCCATATCATGGTTTTAGAGTAAGTTTTCTATTGGAGTAATTATGATTCACACTAACTTTTAAACTTTTTAAAAGAGGATTATATAGTCATTTGCATGTAAAATTATGTCTATTAAATATAATTATTAATTTTTGTGACACTACCTTAAAAGATAATGAAAATGGAACCGAATGAGTATTAATATAATTTGATTAATTGTTAGTGATTTATGGATTTATATTTGAGTGGAGACTTCTTAAATCAAACTCTGTTCGAGCCCATACTACAATCTATTGTAATTTCCTCTTCCTCTACCATAGATTTTTTCAAGAACAATGGATTGTTTATTAGGTATTTGCTTTTAATTAATTTAATTTACCCTGTTTTTACAGTCAAATACCAGGTTGTCTGCATATTAATTATACTTCTAATTAGTATAATCTTTACAGAACTGAACAGCTTAATTACCATCATTAATATTAATGTTCAACTGTGGCGCAGAATTTCTAGAACAGTCCAACATATGTAATATATATACTTAGATATTGTAATGTTAAAATCAACAAATTTGTATGCAAATTGTGTCAAATTCTTAATAATTATATCCTATTATCCTAATTATCTGTTTCCTTGTAATTTTTTTTTTTTGGATTTCATGGTCACCAATTAGTCCAATGTCTTCTGAAGATTTTTAAAGATAATTTTAGATAAATTAGTATGATCAGAATTGATTTAGTATCTAATTCATTATTTATGATAAACAAATTTTAAAAAATATAAAATTTTTCACTCAACAATTAAGAGATTTCTTTATATCTTTTATATTTTTAAGATTTCATTAAAATTTTATACAAAAAAGATGGAGAGATATTCAATTATAGTGATTTTTTAACTTCAAGTTAATTTATAATTTGAGTTCAACAGAAAAAAAAAAAGTTTAATTTATAATATTGCATTCCATTTGGTTAAAAGTTGCACAAAAATTGACTGAATTATCAAATTTCTATAATTGTTAACTAAATCATAACAAATTCAGGAGTCTAACTGAATATTTTTGTTCATTTCATCTGGCAAAATATTTTACTTTTTAAGTTTTTTATATTTTTTATTTATTAGTATTATTAAAATTATTTTTTAATAATCGATCAAGTTTGATTAAATCAATTTATTATCAAAATAAATTTAATCTAATTTATTTCAAATTTAAAAATTCTCAACAAATTGAATTAAATGAACTTTGATTTGATTTTAACCAATTCTTATTTTGACTTTTTTATTAATTCAATTTTAACCAAATCGATACTCACCCCATTTTTTATAAAGTTTATCAACATTCTTATTAATTAATGAAATATAGAAATATTATGTTACTTTAATTTATATTTATCAAATTTATTTTAATTTGATAAATATGCATCATTTTAAGTAATTAATTAATCGTAATCAAAATTTAGTTAAAATTTTAATATCCTGTGTAAATGTTTTCATAAAAAAAAGAAGCAATTTCAGGGGTAATATTATATAAAATTAATTTCAAGTTTCAACGGGCCGTTGCAACGATCAGGGGCAAAATTGTCAATAAGAATTCAGGCAGCTGTCGATCAAAGGATGCAGGCAGGACCGTTGACCATGATACACGTATCACGTTAGCTTTTCTCAGCTCTTGCATATGCTGAGAAGGGGTTGGAGGTGCTACCCATCAGATCAATCGGTATCGCACGGCTGCAAATTTATGACGTTAAAAAAACTTATTTAAAAAAAATTATTTGGGACCCACACGAACCGGCCCCCACCGCTCCTGCGATTTTTAACCACTCCCTATTCCTAAACAAGGATTTGTCTGCTAACTGCAGAGAAAATTGTATAAAAAAAATATTAAAAATAATATAAATCTTTGTTATTTGTGGGCACCCACATTTTCTTGATAGAGACCCACCTATGACCTACCCCTTTTTCCCTAAAAATAATTCTTCGCCATTTTCCAATTTTTTCCTCTGCAACTAATATTTGTATATTCACATGAATTAATTATGTAGTAATTAAGATTATTCCTCCCTCCATTCCATTTCAATTGTTTTTTAAGATAATATCACAGAAATTAAAAATTATATTTAATAGATATAATTATAAGCATAAATATCTATATAATCCTCTTTTTAAAAGTCTAAAATTTAATGTAAATCACAAATATTTCAATAGAAAACTTACTCTAAAATTGAGATATGGGTAAAATTAGAAAGAAAAATTTATTTTTTATTGATAATCTAAAAAGAAGACAATTGAAATGAAACAAATTTTATTTGCTTAAAAGATATTTAAAATATAATAGAATGAGTACTATTATTGTTGAAGATATTACCTAGGTACTACTTTTTATGAGATTTTTTTTATTTTTTGTGAAATATAATTATTTTTCAATTTTAAAATTTTTATTACTATTTTTACAATCAAACTTATTTACATAACAGAAAATCAATTTATCGCTAATTAAAGCTATTAAATAAGATGTATGTCAAAAAGTTTTGTCAAACCAATTGAAATGCGATTTTATTTTAGTATTTTTTTAATTGTACTGTTATTAATATTATTTCTTCCCTAAGATGTACTTTTAATTTTCAATCAATAAAAGATTTATTCTTTTAAAAAAAATAATTCTATTGATTCAAACTAATAATACATCAATAGAAATACATAAACAAATTCACTAAAAACCATAGAGGATGAAACATCATCTAAGTTAATAGCATAATTAAACGGCTCAAAACCTACAAATTTGATAATATTATCGTGACTAGAATACTTATGACTCCAGTTTTATAATATACTGACGACCATAATTTGATTTATTATTTTTGTCTAATCAAATATACTTTACCCATCTGAATCGCTCACACAAATAAAAAGTCACAACAAGATGACGGTAAATAAAACGTCGTAACAAGACGACGAAAAATCAAATACCATAACAAGACGATGAAATCATAAAAAATAAAATAAAACTCAGATTTATGTGAAATAACCTCTTATTTAAGAAATAAATTAATAAAAAGAGATATAGTGGGGTGATTTCAGGTTAAGAATGACAAAAAAAATCACTTCTACTTGCTTAAAAAAGATAGTGGCTAAAAATAAAAGAAAAGAAAGTTAGAGAAAAAAGAAGGTTAGGATTTTTTTTTTTTAGATTTATCTTTTTTTTTTAAAATATATAAAAAAGGAACTTTAAATTAAATTTTTTTTATAATTATTAATTTTAAATTGATTTAATATAATTTCTATATTTATAATATAATTAAAAAACAAGATTTTTATAATTAAGTGTTTCAAAGCCATTGGGGGCGTCATAGCTAATAACATTTGGATCATAATTTACTTTATTTCTTTTATTTGCGTTTTTCTTTAACGAATTTCTTTTGTTTGAATAGCTGAAAGAGAAAGGATTTAAACTAAAAACTCTTTTTATGACAGAATATATGATTGCAAACACTTTGACTAAATATAGATAAAAAAAAATTTTGAGATAAACAAAGTTTATTATTTAAGAAAAATGAAGTTTCTTAAATATCAATGTTTTCAACTAAGTACTTAAATTATATTTTTTCAGAAAGAACTATTAATTATATTGTTATCCACTATAGCAAAAACAGGGTTTTTGAGAAAAACAACTATATATACTTTCAAACTTTTATAATTAAGTATTTAAATTAACTATTAGTTATATTTTTTGATAAATAATTATTAATTATATAGTTATCCACTATAGCAAAAACAGGTTTTTTTGAGAAAAACAACTATATATACTTTCAAACTTTTATAATTAAGTATTTAAATTATCTACTAGTTATATTTTTTGAGAAAGAACTATTAATTATATAGTTATCAACTATAGCAAAAACAAGTGTTTTAATAATAATACTAAAATATTTATAAGGCATATAGAGTTTAAATTCTACGTTGTAAAAAGTCTTGTTGTTATGAAAAAATTGTAAAATTAACATTTGAAAAGTATCTCTTTGAATTTTTTTTAGAAAAAGGAGAAAAATATTTAATAAATAAATTTATTTTATAAGAAGTTAAATGTAATTTAAAAAAAAAATTAGATCCTTAAATTAAAATGGGATATAATTGATACAATTTGCAAAATTGAATAACTAAATTGATATAATTTTAAAAATAAGATATAATTAAAATTTAGATCAAAGTTTATGAGTGATTAATAATTTTTCCTATTAGAAAATTATTACTTTTATTTATACTTTTATTCTCCTTTTTAGAAATAAAAAATACCCTTGGGATTCTTTTATTTGTTAACTATGGATCCATAGTTGTTCGAAGAACTTTTTTTTACAAACAATTGAATTTATTTTGATTAATATCTAATATCTAAGATAAAACATCATTTATTGCGATTTACTAAATTATGAAAAGAAATAAAATAATTGAATTGAATGAAACTTGTATATTTGTGGCATTTTTGCACTAATTTATTTATTTGAAAATATTTTTAAATTATTTTAACAACTATGAAATTTTCAAAGCTAGGAATTGATATAAATAACATTTAATTAAATTGAATTTTTATATTTTTAGACTTGAAACAAAAATTTATTTTTTAAAAAATAAAAAATACCCTTGGAATTCTTTTATTTGTTAACATACTATAATATGCTTTAGTCATTTATAGAACTTTTCATTGTAGACAATTGAATTTATCTTGAGTAATATTTATTATGTAAGAGAAATATCATTTGTTGTGATTTAATAAATTATGATAAAAGATTTAATAAACTATGAAAAAAAAAACATATACAAGAATTGAATTGCATAAAACTCATGCATTTGTGGTATTTTTTGTACTATTTTACATCTTTGAAAATATTACTTTTTTAAAAATATTTTAAGATTTAAATTATTTTAACAACTATAAAATTTTCAAACATAAGAATTGATGCAAGCAACATGTAATTAAACTGAATTTTTATATATTTAGTCTTCAAACAAAAAACTAAATTTAATTTTATTACGTTGTTAATTAAATTTTACCTGAAACATTATTTAAAAAAATTAGTACTGCTATGAATTAATAAAGGGAAGATATTATCCATCTATTATTTATCAATTAAAAGGAAATATACAAATTAATAATGGATAAAAATTAAAATAAAAACTCAAAGTTTAATCATTGTCTATACATCTATACTAACAATTGCTGATATATATATAT
>CATIWM010463006.1:0-29619 GCA_949671775.1 Mallotus repandus
TACAACTAAAATTTTAATTAATTTAATTTTTATTAGAGATAAAATAGAAGTTAACCTAATTAAAATAGAAAACATACTTTCAATTAAATTAGAATTACATTTTAATTAATATAATTTTTATTAGAGATAAAATAGAAGTTAATCTAATTTGAATAAAAAATATACTTTTAATTAAATTATAATTACATTTTAATTAATTTAATTTAATTTTTATTAGTAAATAATAAAATTATCCAAATTTTATATAATAATAAGTGATAACTTTCTTATAATTTTTCATGTCCCCTCTCCCCTTCGTGCATTTATATATATTATAGATTATAGATTATATATATATATTTTATTAATTAAATATAAAAAATTAAAATATATAATATAAATTTAATCATATATACAGTACAACTTTAGACTTAAAGATTAACATTCACTTTTAATATGATTCAAAGTTCCCACTAGACTAAATAACACAAATATAAGTATCTAAAAAAAAACACCAATATATGCTTTAAAAGAAAACCACCAATATAAGTATATAAAAAGTAATGATATACATAGCAATTCGTAATATAGTATCCTAAATAATAAATATTTTTTAAAAAATAGATTATACTACCCTCATAAGTAGAGGTACAATATAATTTAAAATTTTAATTTTTCGGTAATTTCAAGACCTGCTTTATATAGTGAGCCGCCGCGAAAATCATTTTCAATAAATATAACACCAATATAAGTTCACTGACAATGTTAAAAAAAAACCCATATTTTCTGAAAAATAAATAAACTCAATTTGTGAATTGAAAAATTAATGTTAAAATGTGATTATATATTTATTTTCTGAAATTTAAGACTCGTGATTAAATAGCAAACCTTTAAAAAAACATCAATTTTATGTCTATCACCATCAATTATTCACCTACCATGAATTAAAATTCAAACGAAAAAAGTTATATCATTAGTTCCGTACGTTTATTTCTTTAATTTTGTATTTTAACTATATGATACTTCCAAGTTAGATTTTAATCATATCAAGTGTCATTGTACACACATACATGTAAATATATCATTATTTTTTTTGACGTTATAATATAAATCAATGTCATATCATAATAATTTAGAATATAAACACTGAAATCCAAAATTAAATAACTTATTTAAACAAATATTGTGTCTAATTGAAAATATACTACCAAGTAATTTGACATTGAAAACTATAAGATAGTTCCTAATTAAAAACTACAATTAATATAAAAACATGTAATATTATTTAAGGTTCCGATTTTTGTACTCCTCCTCTTAATAATTGCACTATACTTTAACTTCATTTGCAATTTAAAATAACTTAATTATCTTTAATTCAAAATGATTATATTTCATTACTTGATTAAAATATAAAAATTGTATTTTCCACAATAATGAATGTTAACTTGAAAGAATTATTTAATTATTTATACAAGATAAAAATTTAATAACTTGAATGCAAATGATTTACTTTAATTTAATAGCATTTTTAAATTATAATGATTAACGACTGTTTATAATTTTGTTTATTTATTAGATTATTTTATTTTGTGTTCAATTTATATTTGCTAAAATTTTATTAAAGAACAACAAATTCATTTATACAATATTTATACTGAATTTTTAAATTGTATTAGCGTTTTAAGTGTTTATACACAATAAAAATTTTAATGGTGAGTTTAATTTTAAGATTTTATTAATTTTTTAATAAAATAGTATAATGTAATACTAAAAAATTATGTAGTGAAAAAGTAATATATAATTAAAATAATATTTCACAAATATTAATTAAATTAATAGAAATATAATTTTTAAATGATAGTTAATAAAATTATTATCTCTAATATAAAGATTAAAATATTTATAAATAGAGGGAGTGGAATTATAAAAGTCTCTACCCATTTATTTATTCTATATTATAAGATTTTACTTATATGTTAACATATGCATTGCACGAGTGGATCATTCAGTAATTTTCCTAGGAAGGTAATATCCATCTATAACAAGTAAAGAGAGTATAATCTCTCGGACAATAACATAGTCACATAGGCATATTCTATTCTTAAATAGGTTGGAGCATGATGAGCAAGGCAATAAATAATTAAACTTTAAGAGAAAATATATATCTATGTATAGAAAGATAATATATTTAAAGACATGTTTATGGAATCAAGAATTGTTGAATTGTTGGGGCATTATCGAATAAGTCAAGCCGTGAGCAAATTATTAATTTGGATTAAGTAAAATGAGGAAAATAATGCTATGCAATCAATAAATTGAGTACTCAATCCGTTCTTTTTTAATTATTTTAAAAAATATATATAATTTATTTTACTTTAATTATTTTTTAAAATTACTAATAAAAAATAAACTATTCTTTTTAAATTTACCTTTATATTATTTTTGGAGTAAATTTTTTCTAGTACTTGAGTATTTATGAAACACTTCCAACTCCTAATTTTTTTTCTTTTCCAACATGAATTCTTTAATTAGCAATTCCATTTTGCACCATAATAAAAAAAAAAAAATTGGCATATATATTCCTAGAAGATATAAAGTAGATTAATTAGTTTGATTGCATTAATTAATTCATTTAATTTTAATAAGAAAAAAGGATAATATAGTCATTTGTACTTATAATTATACCTATTAAATAGAATTCTTAATATTTGTGACAAAATCTTAAAAGATAATTAGAAAAAAATGGAGGGAGTAGCACTTAATTAACTATAACCAACTTAAAATTAAGAAAAATAACTTTTTTTAACGGCTAGCCTAGATCATTAAACTTTTTGCCTTAAAATAGAAGAACTAGGAGAAGATTAGAAGATCGAATCTTACCCTTTATTTGATTCAATTCTATTAAGAAATTTATTTCATTTGTAAATAAATTCATTTTTAAATGAATTTTTATTAATAAAATGTGTTTGTTTCAAATTAATAGTTTATAAAATTAATTTCAAATGAATTTCGTATTTTGTTATATTGTGTTTGGTATAAATTTTGAATTAAAATTTTTATAAAAATACCCTTTTAAATATAAAATATGTTTTTCAAAATAAAAATGAGAAGAGGTATTTTAATCATTTTAAAAGTATAAGCTTAAAATTTGTAGAATTTATTTGGAAATTCCAACAATTTTGATAGATATTGGTTTAGTTATAATAAATTCTACAAATTCAAAAATTTGGAATTGCAAATGAATTTCATACAAAATTTATTTAAACCAAACATATATCATTTTTTGGTAAAAAAAAAAACATATATCATTTGAATTTGAAAATAAATTTCATAAAATTTTATGAAATTCATTTATGTCAAACACACTTTTACTCTCAATCAAATAGATTGACTTGTGACAAAATATTTTACTATTCATGTTAGACAAGTTAGGTGTCTGCCTTTATTGAAATAATGCAATAAGGGCATTTTTTTAACTTGACCTCTATGAGGATTTTTTTCCATGAAAAAAATTAACTTGAGAATATATAAAATAATAAACAAAAAATATTTTTAATTTGTGTTCATTTAATTAAAGGTGCCACAAAATAATTAATATTTTATTGATTCAGGTGATAAAAAGTTCAAATTTTATAGTTTAAGATTTTTTATTTTAGTCTTATACATGAAAAAAAATAGATGTTAAAAAAGTTTAATTTTTTTTAAGTGTTCACCTGTCTTGAATTTCGAATTATTGAGAGCTCTTATATCTATTAAATATCAAAAGTATATATATATAAATATATAATTTTTTAATTGTTGTTGCATGTAAATTAAAAGAAAATTTTGATCAAAGCTGTTAAAATTTTAATTGATTTATTATCCTAAAAAGCACTATTATTTCTTTGAACTTAATTAATAGAAATTATGGTTAATAATTGAGGTAGATATATCTAATAAGTCAAACTATGAGAAAATCATTAATTTGAAAAAAAACAAAAAATTGTGGAAAATAATGTTGTATTATCAATAAATTAGGTAGCACTTGATCAACTATAATAGGCTTATAATAAAAAAAAATGTCTCTTTTTAGTCATGTAGGACCCGTTAAATATGCATGCATTTTAGAAAATCAGCAAATTGCCTGAATTAGACTTTTTTTTTTATCATTTTCCCATTAAATAGGAGCACATTATTAAATAAAAACTAAAATTTATTAAATATAACATGTTAAATTGAAATTTACTTTTAGTTGACGTGCAACTAGACTTACAAAATACGTGTATATATACATATTTTAATTTGATGCAAAATAGTTTGTTAATTTTTATTTTACTTTTCAAGACATAATTTATTTGAATTTTATTAACAGCAATCATAATTAATATACAAATAAAATTTGCATGACATGAATGAAAAAATTAAAAAATTTCATCAAGATATTTTTATTAATTATTTTTTTCTTAATAACTAGAAAAAATTGCTAATATTATGTTTGGAAAAATACTATCTATAGATTTTGTAAATTTTAATCCTCATTTAAATCCTACAAGTTTATAGAAGAATATATTAATGTAGTGGATGAGTATAGAAATTACAGTTTCATCTTGATTGAAACATTTTAACTTTATTATTTTTAAGATGATTAGATTTATTCAATTTCTAAATTTACATATTTTTTAAAATTTATTTAATTTATACAATCAGAACGAATAAATATTGATTTCTAAATGCTATTAAAATAAATTTTAAATTAATCAAAATAAAGGCATAAATAAAATAAAAGAAATTTTAGAAACCTTTTCAATTATACAAATTTCTTTGATTTATATAAAATTTTCATGTTCATATAAAATTAAATAAAATATCATAAAAATTTAAAAACATAAAAAATAATTTAAGGACAAAATATAGATTTGAATGAGCAGGGGAAAATGCGAACAGTAATCAAGAAGGAAAAAGGTGATGGCCATCACGAAGTCCAAGTGAAAGAAGAGAAAAATTAAATAAAAATTAAAAGTTTGTGACTTAAAGCCGAAACCACGCCCCAAAACTCCTCCTGCTTGCAGACAAACACCCTTTCCAGCCCATAATACAACCTATCACTTACCCAACAACCTTCACATGCCCTTGTAGAAAAAAGTGTACTAAATACTTTTTTTTTTATACAAATAAATAAAAAATTTTACATACACTATTTTTTTTTTAATTCAAATGTTTAAACAAAACTTAACCCGAATCTTTCATTTAGAATTTTAGATTTCTTATGAAAAATATATATTATTTTAATTTACATAATTTTAACTTTTAGCAATTTAGCTATATAATTTTTTTATAGATAAATCCTTACCTATACCAGTTACGTTATACATATTAATCGGATATATAGTATAAATATATATGTTTTATTTCTATTGAGAAGTATAAAATACTTAATTTATATATACTACATCCATCCGTATAGTGCCATATACATTATGAAATAATAATATAAATAATATTTTATATTTTTCAATTTTAATATCATATTGGTGCATTCTATTATTCTTTATTTTTTACAAAGTAAAATTTACTTTCTTAATAATCACCATCGGATAATAAAATATACTCTTATCTAATGATGATAAAAATAAAATAAAATAAAATAATTAAAAAATAAAGTTACCATAGAATTTTTCCACATTAAATAATGATATTATTATTTTTTTCATAAAATGTTAATATAACACAATATTTAGTATATAAATTATTTTATATGTAATTTGTACATTTATAATAAAATTTTAAAAAATATTTAAGACTTGATATTATAAATTATTTATAATTAGTTAAATGCTATATTACTTAATAAATATTTTTTTATGAAATAGTTATATTATTTTAATTTTATATTATAAAGAGCAAATTATTTAGTGGATAATAAAATAAATATGAAATATAAATTAAGTAATTAAATATCACAATAAAAATAAAAATAATTTTTAATAAATCCAAATAATGTGAATTAAATTATATATTTCAATTTTGAAATATAGAATAGCTGTTAAAAATAATTAATTTTTCAAATTTAAATAACAAATAACTAATATTCTCAAATATTGATACTATTTTTGTTTATTTATTTATTTATTTTTTGAACTCTGATACTACTTTTTATTTATGTTGCTGAAATTCTGTTTATCAACAATTATTATTATTATTATTATTATTATTAACAATTATTATTAAACATATGTGAGAAAGTAGAAAAAAATTTAATGAATAGTTTTGAATTTTTCAGTTTTAAAAAGCATATAGATAAAAGTTTGGCCAAATATATAATTTCACCCATGAATTTTACTCAATTATTTGATGTCACATCTCAATTTTTATTTTATTTAATTTTATCTATTAATTTTTATTTTTCACTTGTTTAATTCTTTTTATACACCAAATAAGCATATGCACTTAACTCACACTGAATTTAAATAGGTGAAAAATAAAAATTAAAAAGTAAAAATTGATAAAAAAATAGAAATTATGTAGGTTAAATAGATAAAAATTAAAAATTTAAAAAAAGAAATTAAATAATATAAAAATTAAAAAATAATATAAAATAATGGAATAAAATCAATAAACCCGCCATAAAAGTTCCTATAAAATATGTTCAAATGTTTTATGCAATCATAATTATTTATATTGAGACGGTACATTGTATGTGCATACGTATATGAAAAATTACTAAAAATGTTTTTTATTAGTTAAAAAATAAATACAATTACTAAAAATAATTACAAATCGTCACCCATTCCGAATGACAAAAAAAAAAACGAATACTATTTTTTTTTTCTCCTCCAAAATTTATACACGCTTAAAAAAACCCGCGCACTGCCAATCGCTGCTAACGTACGCCTGATGCGTGATGCTTGATGCTTGCACACCGCTATAATAAAAAGAGCTTACGTGTCGCAACGGCTTTCGTACTAAATTTTACGTGGTTGTGCCCTCTATACAAAAGGTGCGCACTTACACACACTGCGTCCGTTAGCTATCTTCTTTCCTCTTCTCTTCTCATCTTTTTTGCATTTCTAAATTCCCACCGATTTCTGCTCTAAAACTTTGCTGTACCCATAGATCAACGCTAGACTAAACCATAAAAACGTCTCTCTTTCTCTGCGCCACCGCCCTTCCCTCAAATTCTGTCCACTCATGAGCTAAAGTCACGGCCATAACACAGCTTTCTATAAAGAAGATCCATCTCTACGCTTTTCAGCCGGATCCTTTTCTCCACCATTTCATCCTCTAACTAGCTCAGCGCATGCAGTGGATCTCTTTGAAGATTTAAATATATTTTCTTGTTTTATATATATATTGGATAATCTCACCGGAAAGTTTTTCTTGTTCTCCGGCGTTAGCTACCGTTTCACCGGTCAAACAGGTGTTTTTATATATATTTATTACTATTTTTTTTTTTTGGCTTTGTTTGATCAGATTTTGAGAAAAAAGAGTCAAAGCATATAGCGTCTGTGACTCCGTGTGTGTTTGTCTTTGGTTTGGTTGGTGGTTGCTGTGAAGTCCGTGTTTTGTAAAAAGAAAGAAGAAAAATGCCTCATAGAACGACTTACTTCTTCCCGAGGCAATTTCCGGATCGGTCAGGGTTTGATGCATCTTCTGCTAAACAACTGTTGGATCACGAGAAGAAGAAGCTGATCAACAACGAAAATGACCTTAATAGAAAAGACTTTAGTACCAGTACTAGTTCTACTGCTACCACTACTACAGGTGGTTTTGGTGGTGGAAATGTCGTGTCACAAACGCAAACGCCAAGAACAAAGATAGTTCCACCTCTGCCGGTTACTTCGACTCCAGTGTCGGATCTTTTCACGAGCAGCGATGATGAGAAGTATCATCAGAACGAGAAGAAGCAGTTTGGTGCAGATGACAAGTTGAAATCGAAGAAGAAACAACTTGCTGCTTTTTATGATTGGCTTGCGGAGAAAAAAGCGGAGAGATCAGCTGCTAGTCACGTGAAGTTGCAAAGATTATCGTCTGATGAGGATGATGAATATCGTGAACTGTTACTCGCACCGGAACCAACTCCAACTCCACCTCCGCAGGAGCCACCACCAGATATTGTTCCGGAGATAGTTCCTGATATTAATATTAAGGAGAGAGATGCTGACAGGAACTTTGACCGTCAGGTTTCTTTGCCGAGATTATCAAGCGGGAGTAGTTATGCTGGGAGCTTGTTTTCCGGGAATACATTGGATGGGAACTTTTTGAGTGAAATTAAGGAAACTGTTAGGCAGGATGAGGTGCAAGAGGAGGAGGAGGTGGGGGTGGCACTGGCAGCGGTGCAGGATGAGGATCAGAAGAAAGATGACGACATGAATGTTAACGAGAAGATAGTGCAAAGAACAAGAGAAACTTACTATTTGCAGCTTGCTTTAGCTAGAAGGCTTAGTTTGCAATCTGATCTTGCGAGTGAGATTGTTCTTTTGCAAGACGGCAGTCCTGAGTCCTTTGATGCTGAAACCGTTTCTCATCGTCTTTGGGTACTTACTCGAGGATGCCATTATATTTTTCATTTCTGAACAGCTTTTCATTTTGAAAAACGAGTCATTAAATTGTTTTTTTTTTTTTTCATCTTTTAGGTTAGTGGATGCTTGTCATACAGAGACAGGATATCAGATGGATTTTATAACATTCTTGGAATGAATCCGTATCTCTGGGTCATGTGCAATGATGAAGAGGAAGGTAGACGGTTGCCTCCTTTAATGTCGCTGAGAGAAATTGAACCTAACGAGACATCAATGGAGGTGGTTCTTGTTGATGGGCGTGGTGATTCTCGTCTTAAGGAGCTGGAGGTTAAAGCTCATGAACTATATTGTGCATCGGAAAATACGTTGGTGTTAGTCGAGAAACTGGGGAAACTTGTTGCTATTTGCATGGGGTAGGTTCTGATATTCTTCTGTGTATCAGTTACTGCTTGAATGTTTATGTATAGCTGTTTGGTTTTAACTGACTATTTCAATTTTAATTTTTAGGGGAACTTTTCCGGCGGAGCAAGGTGACCTTCATAAACGCTGGAAAGTAGTTAGCAAGAGATTGAGGGATTTCCACAAGTGCATTGTTCTCCCCATTGGCAGCCTGTCCATGGGACTCTGCAGGCATCGTGCAATTCTATTCAAGGTGACAATTCAGATTCCATTAAGGGAATACAGTGAATTACACGTACTTTATTCATCTGTCTCTGGATTTTTCCACTAAAAATTTCGAGTGAACTGTATAACTTACGAGCATATTAGTTGATTCTGTTTAGTGCAATCCTGCTGGTTAGTATTTTGATAAAATTATAGATTTGCCCTAAATCTCTTCCTTAAAGGAGTCCTTTCGCGGACTCAACTTTACAAGTTAATTGTGGTAAACTATGCTCTTGACTTGCTAGATAGTTGAACATGATATTTGGGGGAATTTTTACAAATGGTGAGATTTTTGTTGGTATATGCAGAAATTGGCAGATTACATAGGTTTGCCTTGCCGGATAGCTCGAGGTTGCAAGTATTGTGTCGCAGAGCACAGGTCATCTTGCCTTGTCAAAATTGAGGATGATAGACAGTTGCCGAGGTAACAATTATTCTATCGACTCTCAAAAGGAATTCTGCATTACCCCTCTTTATATACACATATATTAGACCTCTCTTCTGCCACAATAATGTTTGAAGTTTTAAGTGTGGCTGCAAGATGTTAATGCTTCTGTATCTAGTAATCATTTTGCAGATGTTCTATTTATAAGATGACCTCGTAAAACTTGTTTTCTTTTGGTTCATATCTCACTGTCTCTTATGTTGGAGAATACTTTACCTGTCTGCATTGCTCCTGTCTCATACTTATTCCTAGCATGCCTTATGGTAGCATGATAATTGAACTTATGAGTCAAATTAAAGCGAGTACGAACTTGAAAATCGTACCAATCTTCAATCTTTTTGTCTTTTCAATTGTTCATTTTCCTTTGTTATTTTTTATTGTAATTATATGTGTATTTTTCTTAACAGGGAATATGTGGTTGATCTAGTTGGGCAGCCAGGAAATATCCATGGCCCAGATTCCACTATCAATGGAGGGTTCATGTCTTCGATTCCTTCACCATTTCAAATTTGCCATCTAAAAGAGTTCAAACTTCCCTACATAGATAACACACCTTGTCAAATTTTGAGCTCAAAGCATTCGTATGTTTTTCCTGCAAATTCCTTATGTTCAGGTATGTTTCGTTCATATGCATTGTCAATTAATTTTACTATTGGTCAATGTATGATGCCATGGCTAAATGGTGTGAACATGTTCACAATTTATAACAGCACTTTATGCCATTGGTATTTGAATCCCTGGGACCTAGTGGTTCTTATACTAAATACGGGATTTGAATTGCAATTATTTGCAATTTTACTGGTTATAGATGAGACTGCATTTTTCTAGCTTTTGGTTTACTTCTCTTAAACTACAAGATTCTGGATGTAACATATATCCCCTGCTTATAGTCATAGCACTCTCATTTTTAGCCTTGCGTCATTGTGGATATTGAATCTCTTGCAGGAAGGGAAGAAGGCCAACAAACAAGGAGGCATCTGAAGTTGTCTACTTATATTTCAGCTGATGAAGCTACTCTTGAAAATGGTTCATCTCTGGTTCCCTTGGACTTAACAAGGAATGCTGAACCTCTCGATGTAGCAAGGCCATCCACACATGAATATCATAGCCTTGAAGCTGACCAAGTAGTTGTACAACAAACATACAAAAAAGAGATTGTAGTGTCTGGAAGTCCTGTCATTAACACTGTTCTCAAGCAATCTAAAGTGGACTTATCCTGTCAGTCCAATGTAAAGGAGGTGGAGTGTAAGCCTGACAATCAAGGCAGATTACCCATTGAGACCGTTCCAAGATATATAAATATTGAACCTTCACTTGCAATGGACTGGCTTGAGATTTCATGGGATGAACTACATATCAAGGAGCGTGTTGGTGCTGGTACATCTGCTGCTGCTTCTTTATTGGATATATTATTTTTTTGATTTGTTGAGTATTTACTGCTCTCTGAAGGCAGTTATGTGAAGGTGTTAGTCTTTCTATTTAACAGGTTCATTTGGGACAGTGCATCGTGCTGAATGGCATGGATCGGTTAGTACAATGAACCTGAGAATATATCTTCACTTCCACAAATAGCCTTGAAGCTACTTTTACTGGTTGCCAGTCCAGTTGAGGGTTTGCATAAAATTTTGCGAATGCACTGTTAAATAAATATGCTTGAACACTTTCTTGTGTGCTTTTAATATTATAGTTATCCATCATCAATATCGTATTTGGTGAACTTTCTGAGCAACAGCATTGTAGGAGGGATTCCTATTTAGATCAAGGGAACTTAGCTGAGGGCTTTTCTTCTTCTACATGATAACTTTTTCAATACTTTGTAGTTTGTTTGCTGGGATGCTATTAACTTGATAACCTTGTTTACTGTTACTACTTTTAGATCTGTTCAGCTTATATGGAATAAATATGTCCTTGTGATAATTCAGGATGTTGCTATCAAGGTTTTAAGCGTTCAAGATTTTCATGATGATCAGTTGAGGGAGTTCTTAAGAGAGGTGGGTACTTAATTAACCTAACTAGCGGGTTATTTAGTTATATCTGCTCATTGTGTCCCCAGTAATGTATCAATCAATTACAATGTCTGTTTCTTGTGTTCACTCAATTGATTCATTTTTTACGTATCCACTGAGACACCTTATTTGCTTTTTCATACATTTTCTTTTTCTCTAGACTCATTTCACGTTTCAAATCTTTTTGTTTCTGAAATTTTACTTCTCTACATCCTACTTTGTACTAAATCTATATCTGGGAGGATTTTTTTGGGCAATATCTCATTTTTGTTAATCATACTGCTGGGAACTTTTACTATTCTTCTGACATACCAGATTCGTATATATATGGGATACACAGTAGAGCAACCGTATGCAACACCTTATATAATCACACATTTATATTGTTTGTAATGTTCAAATCCACATGTGATATCAGTGTTCTATAATATTCCATAATATTTCTTCTTTAAAAGAAGACCACTAACTTTGAATCTCTCATTCCCCTTTTTTGCCCTTGAACAAATATTTATAAGTACAATGCTAATTCCAATGAGCATTCTTTCTTTAGGTAGCAATCATGAAACGTGTCCGCCATCCAAATGTAGTTCTGTTCATGGGTGCTGTCACAAAGCGTCCTCATCTGTCAATTGTGACAGAATACTTGCCTAGGTACTCAACTAATTAGTTGTATGGTACATTGTTTGATGACAATCTGCATGGCCAATCCTGATTGTCTAACCAATGTATCATGGAACAGGGGCAGTCTATACCGCCTCATACACCGGCCAGCTGCTGGGGAAATGCTAGATCAAAGGCGGCGGTTACGCATGGCTTTGGATGTGGTATGTAATAGTGATTCTTGGTTTGACATGCTTATGATTTATTAGTAGTTCCTGTCATAACTGGCATCTATTCTGTTTTACCTGGAGCAGGCAAAGGGCATCAATTATCTACATTGTCTGAACCCTTCCATAGTTCACTGGGACCTTAAGTCTCCAAATTTGCTGGTTGATAAAAATTGGACGGTGAAGGTAAGGATTGAAAATGCATACTTTGTTTGTTTTGCAGGCAGCTTGATGCATATAAATTCCTTTGTATTTTTTTCTCAGGTGTGTGATTTCGGATTGTCTAGATTTAAAGCGAACACTTTCCTTTCATCAAAATCAGTTGCCGGAACAGTAAGTCTCTCTCTCTCTCTCCTCCTCCTACTCCTCTTCCTCAACACAAGTTTTTGGGGCTGATGATCTTCCAAATTGATCATACTTGATAGTTAGAAGATGGCTACAAATCAGTTATGTCGGTTAGTTTTCAAGGTTTCTTACAAAAAATCAGTACAAGTAAACAGCATTTGCATTTTAAACAATCCAAGCTCTTGTTAATATATATATATATAAGCTGCCTAAAGATTTTTATTAATACTTTTGAGGGAAAAAAACCAATTAATTCAAATGTATTGGAGGATGAAGACAATATCAACCTTAAACAATGTTGATTGTCATAGCAATCTCATTCTTCGCCATGGAGCTTCTTACTATTCCTGGTTTCGTTTTTCTTTCTTTTTTTTTTTGCCTGCAGTACACTCTGGACAATTTTTTTTTCAGTCAATAGCTACGTGCCATTTTCCTCTTTCATAGAAAATCAGATATTCACAATATCTTGCAGGTTGAAAATTTACTTCGCAGTGCATCAATCAGCATGTAACTCTCTTGCTTTTATTTTCAGCCTGAGTGGATGGCTCCAGAATTCCTTCGTGGTGAGCCCTCAAATGAAAAATCTGATGTTTACAGTTTTGGAGTCATCCTGTGGGAGCTTGTTACATTGCAACAGCCTTGGAATGGGCTTAGTCCTGCACAGGTATGGTTAAACTCCATTTGACACTTACTATTGTTATTGTCAGTGCTATTTTGCATTGATCTGATGTGAGTTGGGATGATTCAGGTAGTTGGAGCTGTAGCTTTTCAGAACAGAAAGCTTACTATTCCACAAAATACTTCCCCTGTGTTGGCTTCTATCATGGAGTCTTGCTGGTCTGAGTAAGTGTCCTCGAATATATTGATGCTTGTACTTCTTTTTTGGTGCATGATAGGAAGTTAATGCTTCTATTTGTGTTTTGAACTACATAAAAACTGCTACATCTTCGTTCCTTTAGCAGGGGATGCCTTTTTTTTTTCCTCTTTAAATTTTTTTGTCTTTATTCTGTTTCTAACACTTGAGTTATTTCAATGGCAGTGATCCAGCTCAACGGCCATCTTTTCGTAGCATAGTTGAGTCATTGAAGAAGTTGCTGAGGTCTCCACTTCAGTTGATACAGATGGGTGGACAATAATGAGTACTTCCATAGAAGAAGACGCTTGTGGATATAGTGCTCGAGCTGATATTTTGGAGATCTGACTAACACTAGTAATCTTAAACCTCTACGGTAATGTAATGCTAACAGAACCTTTTTTGGTCACCGGCAACTGTTTGATTTGTTGCTCATCTAACCCACAATTTGAAGGCGCTAAAAAACTCATGAAAGCCGAAACCTGCAGTCAAAAAATGCAGAGAAGTAACTTCTTGATTTGTATAGGTTTTCTATAAGTAGCCTTTCCCCAAGTTAATTGTTCATTGCAAATCCCAAATGTTATAAGATTTCGAAGAGTTTTACTTCGGGCATATATGTTGTTTAATTAAAAAGTGATTCTACAGCATTGAGCTGTAACGAGGCAGCTTCCTCATGTTGTAGTAGTAGTAGCAATTGCTTGATGCTGTAATAATAGAATCAAACTACTGATCCTATGTATACATATATTCAGCTTGAATGCGAGTCATTAATCAAATTATCAAAACAATGACCCAAGAAAGTGTTTGTACGTTAGTTTTTGTGCAATGTTAATCGAGGATGCTGATCACTATATGCATAACAAATCATCGGAGTATTATAAGAGGTGAGGCATTTAAGTAGTGGTAATTCTATTCCTTCTCAAACTTCTTGAAAATATTAAAGAAAGCCTTACACAAAGCAAAGAAGATACCGTATTTTTACTCGTGACATTGAGTTATAAATAACCGTAGTAGAATAGGCACCCCAAGACGAACTTTACCATCAGCCACTGTAGAATAGGCACACCATACTCTTCCAAGACGTAACTTTACCATCAGGCATCCATAGTTGTTTTTAGAAAATAACACCATAGTGTTTGAAATAACATCTTCAGTATAAGGGCCTGAATGATAATAAAACATTGATTTTCGGTTTAAAGGCTCTAAATTTAGTTGAAGGACATATGCAAATATTAGAATAAATATTAAAAGCCAAAATGTACTTTTGCCCATTAAATATTTTTGTATTGTGCATTAAACATGTGCAATATATTGGAAATGGACAATTATTTTTATAAAATTATCAATTAATTTTTAATCTTTTTACAAATATTTTTTAATGTTTCAATCTTTTTTAGTGTTTGCATTTTTTTTTTATCAATTATCAATTAATTATGTGGTTTATGATTTGGAGTTTATTTTCTACTTTATATATTATTTATTTTCAATTTAGTTTATGCTAATTGTGATTTGTTATAGTAATTTTTCATCTTTTGTAAACGTTAATAAAATTTTAATTTTATGTGAAAAAGAAAAAATCCGCCCGTGTATTTTTCGCTTAAGACCTGCAGCGTCATTAAGTCAACCAAGGCGGCTACATCGATAAAACCTCCCACAAAGCAGCATAAAATTCATTTCCCTCCGGTCAGCTACGCGCTCATTTCATGACACACCGATCAAACAGCCTTTGATCTCCTCCTGCTACTCATCTCTCTCGATTGGAACGACGCCAGAAACAAACAGACACGCACATATTTACAGCGACGGTGTAAAGAAGACGACAAGATGATGTCCGATATCCTAATACAAGCAGCTTTAATCCTCATCTCTATAGTCATGTATTTAGCTATGCACAACGTCCCTCAAAGAGCCCTAGCCAAAGTCCGCGAATACCGCGGCCGCCGCGGCGCCGAAGCCAAGCGGCAATTCGTCCGCGGTGCACAGATCCTGGCGCAAGCGAGATCTGCGTCCAACTTACAGGCAACAACAATCTCTTTAGCCAAACAAGCGGAAGAAGCCGCAACAAAAGCAATCTCGCTAGATCCAAAGGACGCCGCAGCTCACATTCTGAAAGCCCTAGCTCTGGATCTCCAAGGGTTCAAATCGTCGGCTCTGGACTCTCTGGACGTGGCTCTGTCTCCGCTGGCAGTGAAGTCGTTGAGCGAGCAAGAGAGGGGAGACGCGCTGTTGAAGAGAGCGGAGCTGGTGATGGGAATGGAGAAGAAAGAGAAGAGAGTTGAATCGGCGATGGAGGATTTGAGGTTAGCGGTGAGCTTGAGCAAAGAGAACGCTAATGCGTTCAGGCTGTTGGGTGAGTGCTACGAGATGAAGCAAATGAAGGATGAGGCTAAATCGGCGTATGAAGAAGCTTTGAGATTAAAGCCTGAGTTAACTTCAGCTAAAGATGCGCTTCAGCAGCTGGAAACGGGATCGTCCTAAGTCAGAAGGAAAGGAAAGGATTCCCCTCTTGCGTCCGGATATTTTAAATAATCTGAATCTGATATAATATTTTGGATTTGAGGGTGAGGTTTATCTATCATAGTGCTGTAATCAACTTTTGAGATTGAACTGTAATTCACTTCTTGTTGGAGAAAATTCTGAGGTTTTAAGCAATTCACAAACACAATGATAAATTTATACGGTGATGACCATAAAATTCATAATTAATATTCCTTTTGAGTTGCTCATTTGATATTGTTATAAATACTTCTTCTCAATTAAGAAAGGCCCCCAATTTTCAGCTTATAAATATAAAATAGCTGGCTACAAGGATTTGCCCACTTTTCATCAAGATTGATTGGGATAAAATTATAAAAATGGTAAAATTAATTTAATATGTTCTAACATTTAGTGTTCTAATTTAGTTCAATTGAGTATCGTATGGAATAGACATCAAACTTATCATCCAATATCTCAAATAATAAAAAATCGGAAAAATGTAAATCATCATTCAAATACCTCGAAAAAAAAAAAGGGGAAATGTGGAGCTGTTATGAAGCCTCATTGTGTTTGGTATTCATATATGATTTCAAGTTTCAAAATGTTGTCCATGGAATTTCCTGATATTTGGTATTCATATATCACTGCTTAACGGTTCTTACGAAGGGTTTAAAGCCTAAGCAACTACTTAACGGTTCTTACAAAGGGGTTTAAAGGCTAAGCAGAATCAAATGATGATTTTATTTCAATTTTTTAAAATGTTCCTCAATCATTTAAAAAGAAAATAACAGTTGGATAGAGTATCCTTCAAGACATAACCTGAATTATTTTTTTCTTATTGCTGCTTGCTTGGTTTGACTCCGTGCTGCCCAAGACTTGATCAACTCACCCTTTCTGCTGATACATGACCCAACCTCTTCCAGTTGACATTAGTGCAACCCTATTATTTCATTAATTTATTTATAAAGTTTGTTAGAAAGAGAAGCAGATAATGAATTAAGAATTAGATAATATGTTTTGACCAAAGAAGCTTCCCACACACTCAACACCATTAGCTTTGTGACCTCTCCCTCAACCTATATAAGGGAACTTCAAGCTTTTTGAACAAGTGCAATCAGCTACTATTCATTGCATTCTAGTTGCTCAGAGAAGACTATAACAAAAAATTGTGAAAAGGGTTCGAGAAAAAGGAAAGTTTTCAGGTTTCTACAATGGCCCTAAAGTCCAACAATTTTAACAGGATCATCTTTTTCCATGCCCTGCTAGGCTTGTTTGCAGGTGCTATGCTTAGCTTATACTTCCCCGGGCTACACAAGAATTTGAAGGCGGAGAATCAAGTCAACTCGGACGATAATTTGGGTGAGTGAACATCTAGTTTTTGTTTGTTTCTCTATACAATTCATTCATTATGTGAATAATTGCCCATTTCTACCAGTTTCTATGCTTAAAATTAGCTGGATGGCCTCTCATTTGCTTAACTGACCTATTGAAATCCACACTTGCAGTTCAGAGCATTTTACCAAGTTACCATGATGCCTGCACCACTTTAGAAGCCAAAACTCGTGATATCTTCGTCACTCTGGGAGTCAAATTTCTGCATTTTTTTGCTGCAAAAGCTTTACAATTGAAATACTTGTCACCCCTGCAGCCTTCAACATCTATCACATCATCTATGCTATTCTGGACAGCATTTACACGAGCTACATCATCTACTAGTGATCCATTATAACATAATCTAGAGACATTCTGCTCATGGATTCGTGGAACCATTTTATTCACCGACCGAGCATATAGTGTATTCCACCACCAACTCATATAACCGTTCGACATCAGGAACTTCAGGCGTTGAATTTCTCCTAGTTAGAGGGAACGAGTTAAATGAGGCATGTTGTCTCCCAGTCATTAAATTTAAACAAATAAAAGATTACTACTATGTTTGTAGTCAACACTACAATATGCATCCATCAAATATCTGCGCACGGCAAAGAATGATCAACCCAGAAACTTGTCTTCAAACATCAGCCACTACTACAAACATATGGAAATTAATGAATGCTAAGATGATAAAAAGAGGACATGATTAAACAAAAAGAGCTAATATAAGTTCAATTAGAGTATTGCTTTTCTTTTATAATGATTTCCAACTAAAAAAAACAAAATTCATACAGAGTTACACCATAACAGTGAACAGCTTCATTATCATCTGGATCCTATAATCAACAGTCCCTCCATACGACAAAATACCAACCCATCTGACAACCACAACAGAGTCGAGATCAGTTAAAAGACAATTCAGTTCAATTGTACACCATCCAACCACTTAAGTTTAGGCAGAACCTTAACCACAAATGCAGTAAACTTTTCATCAGCAATTGCATTCCCCACCACATCTAATTGTGTCAAGTTCAAGCCTTTCAACACTAAAAAGGCTTCCCAGTAATTTGTCATGTTAATTCCATCAATCACAAGCTTATCCTGATCCCATTCACTTCCAACTGAATGAGACAAAGGAGAGCAGCACAGATATCTAGTTGTGTCAATAGAATGTGCGCCTATCTCATTGTATGAAATATCCAGCACTTTCAATGACTTCAACCGTCTCAAAGGTTCCAGAGCCGTAAAACTCGATAGTTTATTTTTACTCAAGCTTAAGTAAGTAAGTAGCTGCATAGCCTCCAATCCTGCCATAATGCAAGAAGAATAGAGTGAGTTTATCAACACATTAAAATTGTTCAGAATAAGGAATTCTCTAACATGTAGACTAGTTAACTGAAATACAAAAAAAAAACATCAACATAATCATCAAGAAAAACATAATAAGAACTGCATGGAAGGATTTTGAACTGCCAAGAGATACAAGTGTTTCAGATAAAAAAGAATTCATCAAAGACTTATCCAACAGGTGAAACCAGTTTTACCTTCAATAGATTTAAGTTCGTTGTGGCTCAGGTCTAGCATTTGGACCCACAATAATTTCTCAACAGACCCTATTCTTGATAATGATAAGTTATTTAGTCGTAAACATATAGGATAGCCACTGCCTGATGAAGTCAAGTCCCTATAGTGAAAGCAGTGGCTCAGCACAGACTCTCGACTAGACATCACCTGCACAATCATAGTGAAAATGGGAATCCGTTCTCATTATGTAAAATTCAGCATACCGAAACTCTTATCATTTCATCATAACCAGATATATTAATTCAAAACTAAAGAAAAGATTGAGAAGCATGTTGCAATTCAAAATGTGCTCCCTGAAATTTCCGAGCAAGAGACTACCATTCTCCCATACCACATGATAGAAATTTTCTTTGATTAGCTTGACATTTTTCATCTTTAAGTAACAGTCAGCTAATTCAACAATAAGAACAAATAGAAAGATAAAACATACAAATGGAAATGTACCTCCTATAACACATGTGACATGACATCAAAGTTCAGTGACAAATTTGACATCTTCCTTTTCAAAGAAAATTCAAATGGTCTAACAGTACCAACAAGTAGACTGGTTGACCTAAATCTGTAACTAGCACTCCAAAATTCAGAGGCTTTCCATAAATTGAAAACATAAATTATATTTGAAGAAAAAAACACCTGCAGCAATAAAACCAAGCTGTGCTCATCCTTGTAGTATTGAGAATGTGTTGGATCCAACTTCATTAATTGACAATACAGTTTAAGAACTTCTTCAAAATGGACTGATTTGTCACAAGGCAGTACTGCATCATGAGCAGTCAATAGTCTTGCAAGTGTAAGCTTACCAATTTTGCTGTAAAATAGAAGAAAACAATCAAATGCAAGGTTAATAAATATGGGTGTCCCACAATCAACAATCGCTTGTCAGATAAAGCAGTCTTACCTGTCTGACAACTCACGGAAGAGTTCAATCTCTTCTTCTATAATTTTTTCTTGCCATGAAGTAGCTTCTGGCTTGTGCTTATTTCCTATAGTTAGGTGGTCAAGTAAAGCAACTGAATCTGAATCTAATAAAGGAGGCTCACAAAGATGAAAGCTATTATCAGTCCATGAAATCCTCTCTACACCTGCTCCTTCCACAAGTCCTGTTTTGACTGACTGTACACGCACTGTAAATGCAAACCGGGAAAGATTTGTATCGTGAAAGCCCCTAATAGAAACAATTCCTTGACATTGTCCAATTGTAACCTCCACAGGATAAGCCTCTAAAGAATCAAAACTCACAACAGGAGAATTTAATTGGGTGATCCAAACTTGGGCAGTCCGAGAGTTACTTGTTGATACAGGTTTCCAGATAAGATCCTCATTTGAGTTATATCTATATGCAACTGTTATTGTAGATGAGTTCACACCTTCAACAGCCTGATTAAAGTAAAGAATGAGTGGAAATGTTCCTGAATGGCATTGGAAAGAATTGAATGGAGAAAAAACACAATTATCCAGGCAGCTATCTCCCAACAGAACAAGATCAGAACCATGAGCAGGCCATGAAGAAACAAGCGTAGGATGCTCGATATTAACTGTTTGCTTGAGAAGCCAAAGATGATAAAACCAACCACTTTGATCATTGGGATCGGTAAAAACAGCATCATGCACAAATTCATACTCCCTGGTCAAGACCTGATCTTTTTCAGAAAACCCTTCAACATTATTCTTCATCAACTTAGACAGAAGAAAGCTGCAAAAAAGTTTCTTGTCAAGTTAATAATACAAGCATCGCCTTGTGAACATTACATATTAAATATTTATAGGAAAATGGCACTAAAAATATAGCTCTGTGTCTGTAGGGACCTTTAGAAATTGTTAAGATTTTTATGCAGCTCATCATTAAAAGGAAACGAACTAGGCATCTGGTGTAGCAAACATCCTTCAATATCAGAAGCATTATCAATCATATTTATCACCGACTTGCATCCTCAAAAAAGTCTGAAAAACAAAACAGCCCTTCATCTAAGGCCTACAAAATTTGAAGTTCCCATAATCTTATATAAATTGGTTTAGTAGAGCTGATAAATGAAAAAGAAAGATTCCCCACGTCCTATTTTCACCTCCCATGCTGAAGTTCCTATCAAAGGCGCTGTCATGTTTTAATATTTTTGCTTTGGAAGTCTCTCAAGTCAACTCAGCACCAAAGCAATCTATCATTTCCTCTCCCTCTCTCTCCCTCTCTCTCTCTCATATAAACATGCATGTGCACACAAACCTCTTGAGTCAGAAAATTCTAACTGGTAAACCAGTCTCACCAGTCAGCATCCATTTGATATATTGAATCTAGAATACATTTAGTTTACTACAAATTAAGCGACTTAAAAATTAAATTTAGGTCATAATTGAAAATAACAAGTCACACCTTCGATTGTGCCACGCAGAATAATTGCTGAAATTCTTTTCGATTGAATTCTTGGTGTACTCTAGCTCATCCTTATCCTTTATGGTCATCAGTGCTGCTACAAATCTTTTAACAAAGAGAATAAAAGAAAAAAGAAACACAAACTTAGATAAAACAAACACCTATAACAGTATACACATTGCAGAGATCAAACTAGAAAAAGAAAGAAAGAAATTGGTTGAGACCTGCGATAGCTCCAAGCATGAAAATTGCGAGAATCATAAGTCAACAACTTATCCAAAAGCTTCAATTCCTTGTCAATAGAAGAATGAGCTTGACTCAACACCCATTTACGATGATGCCACGCTCCATACGACTTAAAATTTTGCCTTAAAGCACTCTCCACCTATAAAAATTAAAAAAAAAAAATCAACTCAATCAACAATTCAATTAAATTATATCATATCATTCACTGATTAAACTTTTAAAAGAGAAAACAGAAACAGATTCTGACGAGTCGAAGTTCTTGATCGAGAATTGAGGTAGGATCGGAATCGGATTGAGAGAGATAGTGTTGAACGGCGAGTTTCCGATAGTTCCAACCGGTGTAGCACTCAGGATTGATTTCAAGAAGCTTGGCGCTTACTTCTACAGCTTCTGTAGTGTAACTGCATGCAATTGTTACAAGAAAAAAGAACAAAAAAAATTGATGTTTGGATGGATGGAGTAGAGAAGAAAATGAACTGTGAGAGATACATACATTTTGTGATGGTGATTGGAGAGGAGCTGAGATTGGAGAGATCGCAGCTTCTCAGCTTTGGCTGCAAATTTTTCTGCTTCTTCTGCTGTTGGGGGTTTCCGAGGCAGCCCGTGCATTTTCTTTCAATTCTTCTTGTTCTTCTCGCAGCAATAGGCTAAAGTGGAAGAGACTCGAGACGAAGCAAAGTCTTTGAATAGACTCGTGCAGTTCACGCTTCATACTACGTCGTTTGGCAAGTAGATTTGAGTTCATCTTTCTAGTCGCATCATGCCAATTAATAAGTAAATAAATGATGAGTAAAAATAATTATAATTAAACATCTGTTAATTAAGTAGGGGTGTTAATATACGGTGTAGTCTATAATTACATTATTTTTTACAAAGTAAATTTTACTTTATTAATAACTATTATTAGATAATTTTATACACTCTCATTCAATAAAGATAAGAAAAAAGTAAAAATAAATTAATTAAAAATTAAAATCACGCTAAAATTTTATATATATATATATATTTGCAACTCATCTAACGTAATAGGGTGTAAATGAGCTGCATTGAGTCAAACTTTAACTAATTTACACTTGATGTATTTATAATTGAGTTGAATTCAAATCAAATTTATTGTACCAGATATTTACAAATTATTATTGAACTTAAACAAATCTAAACAAATTTTTAAAAATATACTCTAAATTAGGCATAATACATATATGACTCCTTGCACTTGTCGCTTTTTATCAGTCTGACACTTTACCCTATAATTTTACCATTTTGACATCTGAACTTGGTTAAAATACACTAGTTTGTACTAATATAGTGATATAATGCATCTATCACTCTTGTACTTATCAGTTTAATACCTCTATTTGTAGTTTTTGGTCAGTTAAACTCTTATGATGCTACATATGTACTTACATAAATTTCAATAGTATGTTTTAGCCAAATTGAGATATCAAAATGGTAAAACTATAAATTGAGGTGCCCAAATGACAAATACAGAAGGCTAGCTATGTATGTATTAAGCCCTCTAAATTACAATTATTCATTAAAAATTCAAAAAAAAAATTATAACTATATGAATTATAATATAAATGGAAAAAACTGACTTTATTCTAATAATCTACATTTTTAAATATTTTTTACTTTTTATTCATTTTATATACTATATATTTTATGTTAAATCATTTATACATAATTAATCACAAATTTTATGAGCTGAATTTTACGTAATTTGAATTTAATTAGTTTATTAAATGAGTTTTACTATAGCATTTATTAAACTGAACTCTCGCTTTCGTCCTAAAATATTATACTTAGATAACAAGAAAGACATATATATATATATATATATATATATATATATTCACAGACAGAAGCGTGCCAAGCCAAACTCCAAATGAATTGCTCTTTAAGAAGGTCCTCTGCTTAACAGAACAGTATCCGCCAAAAAAAAAACTGATCCTGACTGTTACAGGTCCTCGATAAATCCCCTTTAAGGCCAAGCTACTAATAATGCAAACCAATACCACCCCCAATATCCAATACAACAATAAAATCAAACCTTGCACTGTCGCAAAATTCCAGGACATCAAAATCAGCTAATCGACTCAAATTTGCAGAATGTCTGCAAAAATCCATTCATCACAATCTCAAATTTTTCCTATCACCCTGGTCTAGTCCCCGCTACTTTCTGAACTGCAAAAACAACTTAGAACTATTAAAGCTTTCTATCTACTTCTACATCATCTATCATTGGCCTGCACCTGCCTCAATTCTATCTCCATGTGGATTACAGCTGTCAGCAACAGTTGAAGCTCCTATTTGATCCAGGGTAGTTTCTGATATCTTAGTTGCTTCCCCGTTAGTCTCATACGGTGCTCCAGTAGGTATTTCATGTTGGCTTTGAGTGAAATCCACAGTTGTAGAGAAGCCATTTCCAAAGTTAGTCTCAGAAGATGCTCCAGTAGGCACTTCATGTTGGCTTTGAGTGAAATCCACAATTGTAGAGAAGCCATTTCCAAAGTTGGTCTCAGAAGATGCTCCAGTAGGTATTTCATGTTGGCTTTGAGTGAAATCCACAATTGTAGAGAAGCCATTTCCAAAATCACCAGCTATATGGTGGGTCAAATCACTTCTCACATCTGCTGTTACTCTCTCAACTGACTCTTCAACAAACCCCCCATCTCGTGAATTCATCGGAGCCAATGTTGGTAACATTTGATGTCCTGTTCCTTGAACCACTGCTGCATCAGTCTGCTCTGATTCTTGTCCTGATAGCCGATCAGTAGTGATATTTTGATTACCTGTACTTCTAACTTGATTATGATCTACTTTGTTTCCAAAGAATTTCTTTTTTGACATTTTCTTTTTGAATCGAGCCTTCTTAGCCTTTGGAACAGTCACAGCCTCCTCTAAGACAGTAGCAGGCTCCGGTCCTCTCTTTCTGAATGGAATTACTGTTAACTGATGGTTACCAATTGCTTTATTAGATGACTCGGAAGCAGTTGACTGTATAGCTAACAAAGCAGTTCTAGCAGCTTTGATTTCTGCATCTTTTTTTGTTTTTGCTGATCCTCCAATATACTGAATCCCCCCAATATCAACAGTACATTTAAAAAGTGTGCCTCGACCTGGAGATTCATTCTTTTGACACTGGTACAAAGGAATTGCATAATTCATCTTTTGTGCATATTCCTGAAGCAAGTTTTTGCAAAGTCCTGTTTCATGCTGAACAATAAATGCAATAGTCAGTTAACAATAAGGAACAGCAAACTATACAAATGGAAAGAAACATTAGTGCACTGTAGATGGAATGAAACAATAGTGCTTTATTGAGCAGGTAAAATATCATCAAATCATGACGAATGCATGTTGGCACCTCAGGTAATGGATTAGCCAAAAGTTAGCAGTGAAGTTGGTCCTTGTATAAGCAACCAAAACCCAAAGAAACCCCTTGTAAAGACGAAAAGGAGCCATTCTCATTTTTTCTGAAGGTCAACAAAAATATCTCCTTGTATACCAGTGCATGAAAAAGGAAGTGAACTTCTTTAGCAATTAACATGTTCCCAGATTAATGTTTCTGAAAACTAAACAAAAATCATCTGAATATTTGATATGCAAGTTGATTTTAAGAACAACCATCCACGTGGAGGCATGGGTTGTACAGACAGCTGTTTAAACAGCGAATCCGAGAAAACCACCTAACACCAATCTTTAATTAGCTAGTTTTACCTGATGCATGTTTATAAAGGAAAGGAAAAAATGATGCATGGATAGAGAGAGAAAGCAGCATGGAGTTAGCAATTTAAGCGATAACCTCTTCAATGATACAAAGATGTAAAAATAGAAGGATATCAAAAGTGACAAAGCTACCAATAACCTAGTTTTTAATATCAACTTAGCAGAAGGCAGGATAAACATACAACAGGCTGAGAAATGCAGTCATTAACTTCGTCACATTTAGCCAACTCCATTAGAGCAACCTCTGCAGCTGACTGCTCTGCAGCCTTCCGATTGAAAAATCCAGGCAAAGAATCATATCTAACATCTTTGACAATCACTGTGGACCTGAAGGAAGGCTCATGTGAAGGGCCTTCTTTGATTGTCTCATACACAGGGGTAGAAAGTCCATTTTTTTGTGCATATTCTTGTAGTCGGCTCTTAAACACATAGCAATTGGATACGCCTGACAAACAGGAAAAAGCATGTGATAACTATCACAATTGAAAATCCTACAACAAATTCAATCATTTAAATTCATAATACTACCATTATACCAAACATCACACAATCTAGAACCTAAAGCTACTTGAGCTTTCCATTTGATGAGCTCGCATTTCGCATTTCAAATGTAGTACAACGATTCTAATTTCATAACAACAAGATAGTTAAGCAAAAAGAAGTAACGTGAGAAATTAAGGAGTCATCATACACCTAATCAGAGATCACCCACTAATATTAACCAGTAAAAAAAGGCATATGACAGCCAGTAATGCAGCTTAATACTTGCAACATATCGTAGCCCCCATACTATCAAGTTTCAGAAAATCACCAAATAAACTAAGTGACAGAAAAAAAAAAAACAGTTCATCACTAATCCTTGAGTTCATCCACAGGGCAACTACTACACTATAAATCTCCACAATCAGCATTCTTTGATATAGCTGTCCTTCACTAAACCAAGTGGGTTGTATATTTTACAACAATTTCAACCAATTTAACCCAAAAAACAGAATTCTTCAGGTAATCCGCAGTTTTACTTAAATGGGTACTCAAAAAAAATAATCCTTTACATTATTCGTCCAATTTTTCTGTTCAAAAAGAAAATCTAAAAAGAAAGGTTAAGCAAGTAAAAACACCTAAGTAAAGAAACCCATGATCAAAAAACAGAAATAGAAGACATGCATATATATACACATGCTTAGAGCTATTCAAAAGCTAGTACTAGAACACCAAAAATAAACAAATAAATGTACCTGAGAAGCCGTCGTTGGTGGGCATAGCTACGAGAGGTAAATTGAAATTTCTGTACTACTACTAATCAAAGAAGTGATCTTTTTGTCTATAAAGATCAATTTGGTGTTTCAGAAGAAGGGGCAAAGGGAATGACCGATCCTGTGCTACGCGAAGAAGAAGAAGAAGAAGAAGAAGAAGAAGAATATATAAAAGGGAGCTTTCAGTACTATAGATTCTCTGTTTTTTTGCCGATGGGATGCAACTCACGTGCACGATTGAGATATTATATCAGAGCCGTTCGATGTGAGCCATCAGATAGGTTTGATCGGACGGCCTCTTTCCCGCTAGAAGTGTGATGATCGAGTGGGAGTGCTCACTGCTCCCAGCTTAGGATATTTTTTATAGGGAAAAGGTGCATTTAGGCCCTTAATGTTTAGGCCAAGGTTCACTTAGGCACCGAAAATTTAAAAAGGCTTAAAAATACTCCTAAAGTTAAAAATGTTAATGCAACTAACCCATTTAGTAACTACCTGTTAATTCCTCCGTCACCCTATTACGTTTAAGCGTTAAACTCCATAACCAAAAAAAATCAAAAGCTTATCATTAGAAAAAAAAAATTCAAAAGCGCTCTCTCTCTGTAAATCACTGAGGCTTAGAGACGGGGGAGAAATCGAAGGCACAGTGGTTGTCAAGGGAATATGGAATCGTCTTCTTCTAGTAGATCCAGCAACTCCAATTTGTGAAGAAGCAATATCAAGATGGAATATGGTGGCCCGGTGAAGTATTGTAGATGCAATATGGGAGGGAGAAGATTGAAGGTTGTTCGATGGACTTCCTGGATAGACAAGCATCCCGGTAGAAGATTTTACGGGTGAAGAAATTATAAGGTATGTACTATATATCATATAGTTGTAAGAAATTTCTCATGCATCGACAGTGAAATGGTGTGAAACACTTGACGTATCAGATGGCATCTTGTGGGTATTTTGAGTGGCATGACGAGGAAATTAGGGATAGAGCTAGGACCGTTATCAATGAGCTTAAAATTGAGAAGAAGATGCTAATTGAAAACAACAAGCATCTGAGTGCACGCTTGGAAAGACCATTAATGTCTGTATCCTCAGAAGTGGAGGCTGAAATCTCTCACCTATGGGACGAGCTATGCAAATTGAAGCATGACAAATAACAAGATAAAAATGAGCTGGAGGTGAAGAATAAAAAGTTGACCGTTGCTTACACTATTGCTATAATTTCATGGATGTTGTTAGTATTTCTTATAGTTTTTGTGTAGGTAAGAGCTTTGTCAAAGTGTAAGAGCTTTGTCAAAGTGTAATAGCAGGTTGATGTCCCTTTTGTTTGTGGTATGTTAGAAGTTGCTAATAAAAATGTAGTAATTTTGTAACTGATGCTCCTTGCTAATTGGTAAATGAATATCATATATTTTACTCCCATGCCTACATACACTGTCTTAACGAAAGGATATCACAAGACTGAATCATACTTGAGCTGAATATAATAGCATATAACAAAATAATCTTGCATATAATGCAACATAGTTTTGCTAAAATAATACCTAGAACATTGATTCAAAGTTAAACGTTATATCACAAAATATATGGACAATGTTTCCAAATAGCACTTGAGACAAAATGAAAGCTAAGAAGCGAAATAGACAATATAAGCAACATGTTTGCTGTATTGTTCACAAAATAACTTAAAATAGCAAATGTCAGTCCTTTTGAATTTGCTTTCCCATTCTTGCATCTCTCTGAGCAAGCAACTGCCTAATGGTGATTGCAACTGCCTAGTGGTGATTGCATCACCTGCATTCCATTTGAGGCTAGGTGGTTGAAATGGAAAATCTGAGGCTGTCTTCATATTTAAGCCATTATCATGGAATCCTATGTTCCTAACTGACTGTGATGGGGATTTCTTTTCATGTAGTTGCTTCCTTATGTCTCTCTCACATGGAACATCAAACCTCCAATCCTGAACAGTCTCATCACCCACATACACATCACCCTCATCAATAACTCTTTCACTACTCTGACTTGGTTGTAACAACAAACACACAAAATAATAAACTTAGAACATACAATTCATTCTTACATAGAACAAATAAACCTATCAGCACCTATTGAAAAATAATAGTTTAACTTTACATTATACATTATTTTCCCAGTTTGGATGTTAACACAAATTCCATGACCTGTTTGGCCTTTTTGATTTTTCATTCTTGGCAATGGAGCTGATGCAAATGGAGTTTGGCCCTGCTTACTAGGCTGTGTGAAAGCACCTGAGGCAACTTAACTTTGGCCCTGCTGTTTGGGCAGTGGTACTTGAGCTGAATCAGTTGGATTTTGGTCCTCATATCTCGGCTGGACAGGACTTGATTGAGACTGGGCATGTGATCATGTCTAAGGCCTTTGTGAAGGGGCCTAACTGACTGAACTGGTCCTGGTGTAGCAGCTTTAGGCCTGTGACTCTCATTCCCTTCTCACTTGTGAAGTTGGAGGTGTAGGATTTGCCTGCAAACATAACAATTTTTTCCTTTTTAAATCCATAATAGCTATCCAAACATAACAACAACATAATAAAAGGCCTTTAAAGCATACCTGGTTTCCCTTGTTTGGGCAACTGATTCTGTTATGTCCTTCTCATTTACAAATTTCACATTGTTGTTTCAAGCCTTTCTTGGGTAGTTTTCCCACATGACTTGTTAGATTGGGCTCATTGGTGGCTCAGACCCTCTTAATCTTTGGCCTGCCAACAAGCTTAATGATTGGAGGGGACTCAATTGGTTAAAACTGATCAATATTCATTAACCTCTTCATAGGGACAAGCATGAGAGGGAACTTGTAACGCCCACCTAATAAATTACATTATTTGCATAACATATAGACATGAGAAATATATGAGATATGTGTGGTATTAATTCTAATGTTAAATAGGAGAAGATTGTAAATGTTTACAATTAAGTCCATAATAAGAATTAGGAAGCTAAGAATT
>CATIWM010463133.1:0-28082 GCA_949671775.1 Mallotus repandus
TTATTATCATATATATATATATATATATGGATGCATTCTTTCCGAATGAATGTAATTAAGGAGCAAACTCATTTACACACAGCTTACTCAAAATGAATCACATCAATAAGCATCAAAATTTAAATCTCTTTTTTTTTAAGAAAAAAGTGTCCTTATCCATTATTGAAAAGCTATTTACTCGTATTATGGCTATAGTTTCCCTAAGGCTACTTAAGTCCATAAAAACTAAGTTTAAGTCCTCACCATCCTAGCATTAAGCATAGTTAGCAAGTTGACTAAATACTCTCTAGATTTTGAAAATAATAAAAAGAGATAAAAAGAAAAACTTAAAATCCAATACTAAATGAAACTTTAAAATTCTACCAATTGAGCATAAAAAGTTAATTATTAACATGGCATCAAAATTTAACCTCAATCAAAATCAAAATGAACTAGAAGAGAACTACTTATTGAATATGGAGAAGATAAAATGATGCAAAATGTAGCATCAACACACATGCATAAAATAAAACATAAACATAAATAAATAACAACTACAATAATATTCCTTCCCCTACACTTAAAAATTCACATTGTCCCCAATGTGAATCCCAAATATAAAAGAAAGGGAAAGAAAAACTCTCTCAATCCTCCGAAGGAGATGATGGAGGAGACTCAATGTTGTAACCAAAATGGGCAAAAAATTGATTCATCTTGTATTCCATCTTCCTTTGGCAGTAGTCAATTTGACGAATGAAAGTCTCCATTAAAGTTATTTGACGTTGCATCTCCTTTTGGTTTTCTAAAATTTGTGCCAATATATTAGACTCTCCACTTGAAGAACCAATTGGCATTAAATAGGGGAGAAGAGGGACACTGTCATATGGTTGATCTTCTTGTGATTCCTCCTCATCTTCCTCCTCTTTAACATGTTCTTCTTCTTCTACGGCCGAGGGGCGTGCCAGTCTTCTCCAATAAGACCTAGACCTTGCCAGAAGCAATTGGAAGTTAGCATCGACAATTTCTCCTCTCATAAAGGTTTGTTTAGTGAAATAAAAAAAGTTAACAACACGGGTGAAATCATCCAAATTAACATTAAGAGATTTAGCAATAATAGTAATAACATGACCATGGGTAAGTGGAGCATCCTTACGTGAAGCACAAGTCAAGAGTTGATTAAAAATGTAATAAGTCCAACACACTTGTTTTCTTTTATGTATACACCATATTAAAAACAATTCTTGTGTATACACTCTATTAAATTTAGACTTGTGAAAAACAACACATGCAAGAACCTTATGCAATAACCAGAATTTTAAGTCCTTAATAAACATGGCTTTACCCTTCTTAGGTTGAAATGAGGATTGCAAATTAGTAAAAAATGTCTAGAATTCATTCACTTTAAAGGACTTAGGGGGGAGGGGGGGGGGGGTTCACCTATACCATCTTTCTTGAAACCAAATACCCTTTGCATGAGAGAATAGGTAAGTTGGTGTTTCTTCCCTAACATCCTAAAGTCAAGAATATGGGAATCATTTGAGTTAACTTCTAAGGATGAGTAAAATTCAGTAATCAACTTAACATACGTGTTCTCATGCATTGATACAAATTTTTGAAGTCCACAAAAGGTCAACAATTGAGTAAAGGAATTTTGCATGCCAACATCTTATAGTAGAGAAGAGGGGATATACTTACAAGAAATGATTTCCCAAATTGAGTGTGGTAAATCAATCACCTTCCTCTTGTGAAAAGATTGGGAACTTAGCCATGTAAGTGGGTGCCAAGTCCTCCTTTTGATGCTCCTCTTGAGGTCTTGTGGATGTAGAGCCTCTAGTCCTTCTCATTGTGAAAAGAAATTGCGTAGAGATAAGAAGAGAAGAAGAGGGATATAAGGAAAGTGTAGAGAATTAAAGAAGATGATGGTAAGAATGGTTTTCGGTTAGGGATATGGTGTAAAGAGGAGAGCAAATGTGTAGAGAAGAGAAAGTGAAAAGAAACAAATAAAAGAAATGGGAGTGTAGATTTCCGTTAGGGCAGAGGAATATAAAAAGGGAAAAGTTATTATAAGGAGAAGGTGGTGATGAGAGTAGAAATAATAAAAGAAAAGAGATCAGTTTGTAGAGAGAATTACCAAAAACGTAAGTAAAGAAAATTCTTGAGTGTGGGAATTGTAAAGTTGTACATGTAGAGAATATAAAATTGAGAGTCAAAAGGGGTTATAGGTAGTTATATAGGCTAGGGTGTAATAGTGATGTGAAAGGTCATGACCTTTCTTAGGAATGGGCATGACTTTTGTATTTTTAGTGTAAGTTTTGGAAGTTCTGGTGTAAGAAAAAGATAATAGGGGAAGAGAAAGTAAAAGAAATAAATAATTAAAAACTAGGGTGAATGTGATATATATTTTTTTAAATGAAAATTGGAGGCTTTGCAAGGCATTGTTGGCCTCTGTTCTGAGTTGGCACAACTGTGACAACTCGACAACAGTAGTATCTGTGTCGAGTCGGCATATTTTGTTTCTGTTCTGAGTAAGCACAGACCCAGTTTCTAATTTTTCATTTTTAATTATTTATTTATTTATTTTTATGAAAAAATTGAATGAAAGAAATAAAAGAAAAAGGTAAAAAGAATAAGCTATTAAAACAATGTGTATGTGGTAAGTATTTTTGAAAAAAATTTAAAAAAATCAAAATTAGGAAAAACATAAAAAGGAAAACAAATGTATAAAATATAATTACAATAAATTTAATAAGAATAATAAAATAAATACTACTAATATTTCAATGTGGTCCAACTTAATTCAGAAATAATAATCAATAGATAAGACATATAATGTAATATATAAGTATAATATACCAACAATATACTAAAAATCAAACAAAAACAAAAATATGGAACCATATCTTGCTACATTTAATGGTCTATAGCTTGACCTTACCTTGTTCAAATTGAGGTGTAAATAGGGAGATAGACTTCACTTGATCAATTGATTCACCAATTAAATAAGGCTTGAGACGGTGGCCATTAACCTTAAAAATTTTCCCTTTATCATTAGCAATTGTAATTGCTCCATATGGGTGAACCTTGATAACCTTGAATGGAACCAACCATCTTGACTTCAACTTTCAAGAAAACAATTTTAGTCTTGAATTGTAAAGTAAAACAAGTTCACCCTCCTGAAATTCCTTCTTCGTTAAATGTTTATCATGCCACAACTTGGTACGACCCTTTTACAACTTCGCATTTTCATAAGCATTTATTTGTAATTTGTCTAATTCATTAAGCTGAAGTAGCCTTTTCCTTCCTGCCTTCTTCAAATCAAAATTCAAAGCCCTTATTGCCCAATATGCCTTATGCTTAAGTTCTACGAGCAAGTGACAAGACTTCTTATAGGGCATCATCTAGTTTTAATATCCAATCCTTCCTTGAAGAAGACACCATTTTCTCAAGTATCCGTTTAATCTCTCTATTTCTCACTTCCACCTGCCCACTTTTTTATAGGTGATATGGAGTGGCAACCTTGTGTGTTACTCCATATTTCTTCAAAAGAGCCTCAATTACATGATTGCAAAAGTAGGAACCTCTATCACTAATCAATGCTCTAAAAGTACCAAACCTTGGAAAAATCATTTTCTTAAGCATCTTCTTAACAACCTTGGCATCATTAGTAATGGTTGGCATTGCTTCTACCCATTTTGAAACATAGTCAACCATAACCAAAATATACTTGTGGCCTAAAGAACTAGGAAATGGACCCATGAAATCTATGCCCCAAACGTCAAAAAGCTCAACTTCAAGAATTCCATTCAAGGGCATCTCATGTTTTCTAGTAATATTACTCATTCTTTGACATCTATCATATGTAAGCACAAATTCTCTACCATCTTCAAATAATGTAGGCCTCCAAAAGCCTAATTGAAGTACCTTATATGCTATTTTTGCTGCACCCAAGTGTCCACCTACACCCAAGGAGTGAAAATGTCTTAAAACATCATGAACTTCATATTGAGGAATGCACCTTCTAATCAAACTATCTCCACATCTCTTATAAAGCAATGGTTCCTCCCAATAGTAGAATTTGCTATCGTACAAGAATTTCTTCCTTTTTCATTAATCCATCCCATAAGGAAGAACACCAATCATAAGATAATTTGCAATATCCGAAAACTATGGAAGTTCCTTTGATGCTAAACTAAGTAGATGCTCACCATGAAATGTCTCATTGCTTGGCACACCATCATCATTCCTCTTTAATCCCTCTTGATCAAGCCTTGATAGATGATTCACAACAAGGTTCTCATTTCCTTTCTTATCTCACACTTCCCAATTAAATTCCTGAAGCATTAAAATCCACATTAAGAGCCTAGGTTTTGCATCCTTCTTATGTTATAATGCAAACTAGCATAGTCATTTAGGGTAGTTATGTTTTATATTTTCTTTGTTTTATCTATGTCTCTTCAATCATTGTACTATTTTTCTTTATCTTTGTTGTTCTTACTTCAAATTTGTGTTTTGTAGGTTTTCTTGAGCTTAATCCATACTTAGAAGTGCATTTGAGCAATTGGTTCTAAAGAAGGGTTTAAGAAATGTAAGAGAAGAAACAAGAGAAGATTGCCAACTCGGCACATTCATACCGAGTCGTAACAGTCACCAGTTGTGCCGACTCATCACAAGAGAGGTTGAGTCATGACCTACACAGGAGATGCATGCTGACTTGGCACAGTGGTGCCGAGTCATTCCAGAGAAGGGTTGTGCCAAGTTTCTTTTGAGTCGGCACAGTGGTGCCTACTCGTCCTTCACACCTCTTCATCGCACCCCTTTCATATTTGTACCTATTCTAAGGGGCACGAATTAGGAAGCCTGAAAGCCTATAAATACATGAAGTTGGCTCTTTTTTAGGCATGAAAAACATTCTAGTTTAAGAATTAAAATAGTTAGTATCTTTATTAGTTTTGTTGTTATGAAAGTTGAGATTACTTAGTGTTCAAAGATATATCCAAGCAATAGGAAGAAGATATCAAAAGTTTTTGCTATAATCAAGTAACTTCCTAGAGAATATTAGAGGGTTTTATCAATACAATATTTTCTCCTTTGTTTCTCTTATTTTAGTTACTTAATGCTTGTAATTCTTCTTTGTTGTTCTTTGATGTTGAACACTATGTATTTTGGCTAAATCTTTGCATGTAGAATTACAATGATGAATTAATTTAAGAACTATATTTTTATCTTTCACTATTTATGATTTAATTTCAATTAAGTGAAAATTGTGTTACGTATGCTTGATTAACATATGTGACTTGTTAATCAATTATTCATAATGAGAATTGGGATAATTTGGTGGAAATATAATTAAAGTTACTTAAAGGTTAGAATAATACTTGGAGACACAAAATTTACTTTAAAGGAATAAAGAATTAGCATGGAACTTAATGGTTTTTATTTATCTCTACAATTTCATGAGAATGTATGTGGACTTTAAGTAAAAATACCCTTGATTGACAATGAGAATTGCTTTTAAAGATTGTTGGCTAATTTCTCCAATCAATACATACTTATTTATATGACGGTTAACTTTTAGAGTTCTTAATTGATTCTAAATTGTAATTTTCGCATACATCATTTTAATATATTATTTGTATATCCAATTTAATTATAATGGTTAGTAATTTAATAATTTTAAGTTAGTAAGAACAAGTTAATACCATTTTAATATCATCTTACCTAACTATCTTAGTATTTATCCGGTTAATACAAATTCTACTTCGAATTACCTAGTGTTTGGCACCCCACTTGCTCTATACTAAGTATTAAATTGACCTGCATCATCTTACTTAGAAGATACTTGAGGGTAGCATGGTCTGAACACACTATCACCTTCTGCCCCATAAGGTATGCTCTAAAATTTTCAAATGCATAAACAATAGCAAGTAACTCTTCGTGGTTGTATAGTTGTTTTGAGCATCATCAAGTAGTTTACTAGCATAGTAGATCACATAGGGCTTGCTTTCTTTCCTTTGACCTAAAACAGCCCCCACCGCAAAGTTACTTGCATCACACACAAATTTCAAATGGTTGTTCCAAATTAGGTGGATGCAAAAAAATTAATGAAATAAGAGCTCTCTTCAAGGCTTCAAATGCATCAAGACATGCCTCATCAAACTCAAAATTAGCATTCTTAGCAAGTAATTTGCATAATGGCTTTGCTATCTTATAAAAGTATTTGATGAATCTTCGATAAAAGCCGACATGTCTAAGAACGCTCCTTATATCTTTAACACCCTTATGAGGTGGCAATTTAGCAATCACTTCTATCTTTGTTCTATCAACTTTCATACCTCTTATTGATACTGAGTGTCTAAGAATGATTCCTTCTTGTTCCATGAAGTGGTACTTTTCCTAATTGAGCACTAACTCATGCTCCATGCATTTATTAAGAACTTTAGAAAGATTTTCTTGACAATTTGCAAAGTTAGATCCATAAACACTAAAATCATCCATGAAAACCTCTACATAATTTTCAATCAAGTCACTAAATATTGATAACATTTATCTTTGAAAAGTTGCGGGAGCATTGCATAAACCAAAAGGCATACGCCTAAAGGCAAAAGTACTATACAGGCATGTAAAGGTAGTCTTAGCTTGGAGCTGGGGGTGAATATGAATTTGACAAAAGCCACTACCTTTGGGTGAATATGAATTTGATAAAAGCCACTAAGTCCATCTAAATAACAAAAATAAGAGAAATTTGCTAGTCTCTCAAGAACTTGGTCAATAAAAGGCAATGGAAAATGATATTTCCTAGTTGCTTTATTTAACTTCCTATAATCTATACACATATGCCATCCTGTGATAGTTCTTATGGGTATCAAATCATTAGATTCATTTTTAACAACAATTAAGCCTCCCTTATTAGGGATAGTTTGAACAGGACTTACCCATTTGCTATCACTAGTGGAGTATATGATTCCATTGTCAAGAAACTTAATTACCTCCTTTCTCATCACTTCCTTAAGAGTGGGATTTAACCTTCTTTAAATTTAAATGGAAGGATTAACACCATCCTCTAGAAGGATTTTATGCATACACACATTTGGGCCATTGCCCTTCAAATCATATATAGGATAACCAATGACACTTTTATTACTAAGTAACACATCACACAAAGTATCAACATTATGACTAGGCAAAGATGAATTCATAATAAAAGAGAATTGAAAGTTAAAGTCAAGAAATGCATATCTTAGATTTGATGGTAAAGGGTTGAGCTCTAGCTTCACCTTTTCATTTGGTAGAGTATGATTTAAATCTTCATCCTTCCTTAAAGGTTCAAATCTTGAATTCCTTTGAGGAGGAAGGTATGAAGTTGACTCCAAGAATTCTATATTAGCTTCTTGCATGATGTAAGGTTCAATAGGGTCTTGTCTTATGCATTCATGTATCACTTAATCAATGCATTCATCAACAACATCAATTGAGTCAATTCTACTAGCTACTTCCAATGGTGTAGACTTCATCATCTTGAATACATCAAACTCCATGCACTCATTGTCCACTTCTAATGTAATCTTGCCTCTCTTCATGTCAATTATCACACCCACCATCACTAAAAATGGTCTCCCAAATAAAATTAGGATTTTAAGATCTTCCTCCATGTCTAATACAATAAAATTGGGAAGTATAACATTACCCACTTTAGTTGACACATTTTTGAGAATGCCAAGTGGATAAGTGATAGATTTGTCCGCCATGGAAAGAAACATATTTGTAGGCATAAGTTCTCCTAAGTCAAGCCTCTTATATATGGAGTAAGGCATAAGGATAACACTAGCACTAATATCACACAAAAGCATTATCAAAATGAGTACCACCAATTACACAAGGAATGGTAAAACATCCAGGATCCTTAAGCTTTGGTGGAGATTTGGAATACATAGCTTTGGATTCCTCAATAAGAGAAACTAATCCATAGTCTTCAAGCTTACTCTTATGGCTATTGATATCCTTCAAAAATTTACCCCAAGCTGGCATATCTCTAATGACATCCATAAATGGTACAGTGATGGTGATTTTCTTAAGATAATTAAGGAATTTGCCAAACTGCTTATCCAGGCTACGCCTTATGAACCTTTGAGGGAAAGGTAGTGTTTTAAAATCTACCTTAGGTTCATCATATTTAGGTTGTATGGCATCTTCCTTTTTACTCTTCTTTACACTTTCAAGATCATCTTTACTATTAATATCCACCTTACCATTTCCCTTACTAGTTTCAACTTCTCCCTCATCATCATCATCAACCACTCTCTTATTTTTACTAATAACTTTTTCAACCTCCTTATCACTCCTCAAAGAAATTGCTTGGCAAGTCTCTTTTAATGCAAAATTTGGTTGGCTAGGAAGCTTCTCAACGGTTTTGGTGTTGGAGGAAGAGGCTTGTTAAGCAATTTGGGTTTTAAAGATGCAGTTATGAGTAGCAAGTTATTCAAGTTTAGAGTTTAGCTGCTTAAGTTGCTCCTCATTTTATTTGTTGATGGTTATTTGTTGATTGAAAAATTGCTCCATATGAGTTTCAAGGTTAGATTTATGTAGGGTAGGGTTGAAAGCTTGTTGTTTCATGGGAAGTCCAGGTGGGTTTTGCGATTTAGTGTTTGGGTTAAATGGAGGATTTAGTTGAGAGGATGGATTTGACCATGAAAAACTAGGGTGATTTCTCCATTGAGGGTTATAAGAGTTAGAGTTCAACCCCATTCTTTGGTTAAAAGCTCCTTATACATAACTCACTTCCTAATTTAAACTCACGTTACATTGAGAATATAAATTAGATCCTCCACACAACTCACAAACAACATTAGCATTTTTTACAGAATTAATTTGAGATTTGCTTACTAATTTAGTGAGAGCATCTACCTTTGCACTTAAGAAGTTGATGGTGTCAAGCTCTAAAACTCCTTTAGCTTTTGCCATCGTTGTTTCATTACCCATGTACCCTTGAGATGCAAGTTCTTCAAGTAATGTAATAGCCTCCTTAGCCATTTTCTCCATCCATTTCCACTAGAGGCTGCATTGATAATATTCCTATTCTCATCTGTTAACCCATTGTAGAAAATTTGAGGGATTAACCAATCCGAAAAACCATGATGTGGGCATTGCCATTGAAGTTCCTTGAATCTATCCCAAGCTGCATAGGTAGTCTCACTTGCATTTTGCTTGAAAGTAGTGATCTAATTGCGAAACTTGGCAGTCTTGTATGGTGGAAAATATTTATGAAGAAATGCTTGCTTTAATTGATCCCAAGTTATGATTGATTCACTAGGCAAACTAGCAAGCCAAAGTTATGCTTTCTCCTCTACTGAAAAATTGAAAAACCTAAGCCTTATTGTATCATCAGTCACACCATTTATTTTGAAGGTTGCACACACATTAAGGAAAGTCAATATATGAGCATATGGATCTTCTCCTTGTAAACCTCCAAACTGATTATTTTGAACCATTTGAATAATAGTTAACTTAATTTCAAAGTTATTGCTAGCAATAGAAGGAGCCACAGTCCCTCTAAAACTACCCGTTATGTCAGGCATGGCAAAATCGCCCAAGGTTCTTCTTTCTGGTTCGACCATATGATTCACTCTTCTATGCCTTTGTTCCCTATGAAAAGTACATAAAGTTAATTCAATTTCAAGATCAAAGTATAGAGTCTTATCACTAGCACTTCTAGTAAGCATGGTCAAGAGTAAAATCAAAATCAAATAAGCATTAATGAATAAATACTAAATTATAAAACAAATATAAAATTAAGGCCTAAAACAACCTTTCTCTACCCTAAGTTAATAAAAATTTCTAAACAAATTGCCCAACAACGGCGCCAAAATTAGTTGTGGGTCAAATTAAATACCCTGGTCTCTAGGACTAAGTATAGAGTAAGTAGGGTGTCGAACACTAGCTAATTTGGAGTAAATTTTGTATTAACCGAATAGATACTTAGATGGATAGACAATGATATAAAAGAAGATATTAAATGTTCTAACTATTTTGAAATTACTAAGAATTACTACTGACTCTAGCTAAACTAAATATACAAAAATAGTTTAGGTGATGTATATTAGAATTACAATTGAGAATTAATTAAGAACTATACTTGTTAACAAATACATAAATACATAGAATGATTGGAGAACTTAGCCAGCAATCCTTAAAAGCAATTCTCATTGTCAATTAAAGGTATTTTCATTTAGAGTCTACAAACATTCTTATGATACTGCAGAGATAAACAAAAATATTACATTCCATGTCAATTCTTTAACCCTTTAAAGTGGATTTCTTATCTCCAAGTACTTTCCTAACCCTTAAATAAATTCAATTGCTTCTCCACCAAAATGCCCTAATTCTCATTGTAAACATATTGATTAATAAGTTATATATGGTGATCAAGCATACATAACACATCCCAAACTCAATTAAATTTAAAATCACTCATACATTATAAAAGATAAAAATGTAGTTTTTATATTAATTTATAATTGCAATTATAATAAACAAAGACTTAGCCAAAATACATTGTATTGAAAGTTCAAAAATAAGAAGGAAGTAATTTAAACATCAAGCAACCAAGTAGAGAAAAAAGAAAAAGAATTTTGTTGATAGACTCTTCAATGCTCTCCAGAAGTTACTTAATAATGAATGATCTTCTTGAAATCTTCCTTGAACCTTTGGCTTTTGTCTTTCTCTTAAACTTCAAACTCTCTTTAATAATAAAACTAAAGATAATACTAATATTTTCTAATAGAAACTAAGTGTTTTTCTTCATCCTAAAACAGAGCCAAAATGATGTGTTTATAGGCTTATCATAATCCTAATTTGTGCTCCTTCAAATGGGTATAAATATGAAAAGGTTCATTGAAGGGGTGTGAAGGATGAGTCGGCACCACTGTGTCGACTCAGGTGTAACTCGACACGATTGCTCTCTGGAACGACTCGGCACCACTGTGCCGAGTCAGTACTACCTCCTTGTTGTCTCGAGACATCTCTATGGTGATGAGTTGGCACACTCCTCTTCATCTTTCCTTTAGCTTTCCTTAAACTTTTGTTTATTCTAAAGTGTCCAAATGTACTTTTATGTATGAATTAAGCCCAAGAAAACCTACAAAACACAAAAATGAAGTAAGAACAACAAAGATGAAGAAAATAATGCAATAATTAAACAAACATAGATAAAGCAAAGGAAATATAAATCATAATTACCCTAAATAACTATGCTATTTTGCATTATAACAGCTCCTCTCCACCTGACACACCACCCAAAAACACGACACCTTTATCCTCACCACCTCCACCAATCTCCAACCCTGACCACCCTCCATCACCAAAATCTACACACCATAACCCAACCCGAACCCATCCCATGGAATTAAGACCGTGCCCCATGTCCAATTGGCAAGCAAACATTGCACTATTACATAAATCATGTTTGAATTATTTAGAATATAAACCACAATTTTTTAAGGATGTAGTCCGATATAATGAATGGAGGAAAGCTATGGACCATGAAATTTCAGCATTGAAATCGACCACCACCTAATGCAAATATGATTACAAATAGATGAATATTTTGCATCAAAAGAAAATCAGATGGTGGTATTGAACGCTACAAAGCCCGACTTGTAGCTAAGGGATTTACACTACTCTCTAGTATAGATTACACAAAGACATTCAGTCCAATCATTAAAGCCACAACTATTCGGGTTATACTTGCTCTTGTAACCATGAACAAATGGCCAATGATGCAATTGGATGTTTCCAATGCATTCTTGCATGGACATTTATATGGAGCGCCATACATGGCCCAACCACAAGGCTATGTTAATTCTACACATCCTCAGTATGTTTGCAATTTCAATAGGTCTCTGTATGGTCTTAAATAGGCACCTCGTGCATGGTTTGATCGACTTGCCAATTATCTCCATCAACTACACTTTGTCTCATCTAAGGCCGATAATTCTTTATTTATTCTTAAATAAGGCACTAACTGTGTATTTCTTTTGGTATATGTAGATGATACTATTCTTACAGGTTTTTATCCACAACTACCATGCCATACCATTGTAGCCTTGTAAAGGGAATTCCCAATTCGAGACCTAGGCAAGTTGCACTACATTCTTTATTTACAATTAAAATCTAATTCGGAGGGCACTTTTCTAAGCCAAACTTGGTACCTCACTAATTTATTACACAAACATGACATGCGTGATTGCAAACCTTGCTCCAGATCGATTTAGTCCTCTATACCTTTGTCAAAATTGGTGGGCACACCTTTGCTACAAGGAGAGGTTTATCGCCAAATTATTAGGGCCTTACAGTATGCAACTATTACTCATCCAGACATAGCATACAGTGTAAACAAGCTGTGTCAATTTATTTACAACCCCACGTATCTTCATTGGAAAGCTCTTAAGTGATTGCTTAAATACATTCAAGGTACTCGAACTGTCGGTCTCTTCTATTGAACTCAAACATCCTCTGCACTCTCTTATTATGCAGATAGTGATTGGGGTAGGGACCCATATGATATTTATCTCGGCTCTTCCTTGATATCATGGCTAGCCAAGAAATAACCTAACATTGCATGATCATCAACAGAGAGTGAATATAAAGCTATTGCCAACGCCATATTTGAATTAATTTGGCTTCGAGGTTTGCTATAAGAACTTGGCTATCTATCATCCACTACTTCGGTACATAGTGACAATATCAGTGCCTTTTATTTGAACACTAATCATGTGTTTCTTGCTTGTACAAAACAAATAGAATTGGACTACCACTTTGTTCATGAACAAGTTGCCAACGGTTTCTTACAACTTCAATTCATCCCTACCACCACTCAGATTGCTGATTTATTTACCAAACCCCTACCATTTTCTCAGTTCCTTTCATTACTTCCGCTTGTTCACCTACAAGATGTGCTTGGGTTTGCAGGGGGTGATAGAGCTAATGCTTGTTATTTTGTTCTCTTCTTTAGTTCCAATTCTTATATTGTCTTCTTTGTATCATTATAAATAAGTCTTGTACTCATTTTATTTATATATGAGAAATACACAATACCGTTACAAAACATTACACTTACAACTTATGAACATCTAAATTATTCACAACAAAAGTGCAAGGTGTCATTCACTGTTATTGTGTCCGTTACCACTGTTCTGGCATTGATTAGCTCTAGTCTTTGGCCTTAGTCCTTGTTTCATTTGTCCTTTGCCCGAAGGATACTTGGCCGAAACAATTTTTCCACAGTTATTTCTTGCACCAGTCCACTGCAATCCTTGGTTTGAGGTCGACCCAAGTTTTCTCATTCACGGTCATTTATTCGGCTTCTTCCCTGGCTGGAGTTCTACCAGCACCATTGACAACCTCTACTTAATTGGAGTTCAGGTCGACCACAACTCCCCGCCACCATCATAACCTCTATTTCAACAAAACATCATCTCTACCAACAACAATGTTTATTTCTTCATTATTGATAGCAATTCCATCCATACACTATTGATGTTATAATTATTCTCAGGAAGTTCCCTTGCCGGCGCTATCAGCTTTTAACAGTAACAACCCTTGCCAAGTGAGGTCAACCATGAATCCCACATCATTCAGCTCCACTTTTACTTCAAATGGAACATCTTCACTGAGGTCGACCACAGCTGCAGCTCATCCCGTCGACAACGTCAACTCCTTCATTACTGCCGGCGTTGGTCTCTTTAATGGCGTCTCATCAACTCCTTGGATGATCGGAGCCCCAGCAACGTCGTTAGCGTGTGCTCCCTCGTCGATCACCATGACCCCATCTCTGCCATCGCCTGAATCACTGATATCGACCGAGATGGGAGCTCCTGCATCAACTCCATTGTTCTTTCCTCATGGTAATCTTGCCCCTTCTTTTCCAAATATTCACAGTTCTGCCATTTTATTCAAAAAACATGCTTTTAGGTTTTTTTTTTTTAAAAAAATTGTAATGTATTTATGTATTTGTAACGAAATGATACTTTAATAAATGAGATATAATGCATGAAATGCAAACTATATGGAGGAATTAAAAACAATTGAAAATAAACACTAACATAAAAATTAAAGATAGATGATGCATTTTATGCTTAAATAAAATAGCATTAAATTAAACAAAATAAGACAAATGTTACCAATTAAAATAAAATAAATACTTGAACACATAAATTAAACACAAAAATAAAACTTATAAAATAAATTAAACTAATTAACAAAATTTTAACATAAGTTCCTAGGATGACCTAGCTAATTAACTATGCAAAATAAATTTCATTTTTTAAAATTTTTAATGACATGATAAAATTAAGATAAAATTAAAACATGCAAGAAATTTTAATATAATTTTGAATGATGATCCTAAGTTACTCTAATATGCAAATGTCAACAAAAATGAATTGTTTATGCATGCATCATTAGTTAATATTTACAAACTAAATATGTGACTCTAGTACATGATTTAATATTTATATTTTTAAAAGAAAAATTAAAGTTATGATGATGATCTAAAAACAAACAAACAAACAAATAAATAAATAAAAACATTTATCAAGCTAAGGCAGATCATGTAAATAAAAGAATTAAGAGAAATATTTCACCATATCACCTAAATCATATTAACAAGCCAAATTAAAATTTATTCATTATGAAATTGATTATGGCACAACAATTTTAGCTAAAAATGAGAAGAGCTACTTAGCAACATGTGCACCTAATTTTTACAGGTATGTCCAATAACATTTGTGCTTTTCTGTGTGCTTTCTTCCTGGGGAACCAAACTCATTGACCATCAAATTGAGTTCCCTAAGCTCCAGGTTGAAAGCTCTCTTAGATAACCAATATAGGCTATGCAGAAAAGATTGCAATAACCTATAGCAAAAAGAGTCAAATGACAAATTTCTCTAGGTTAGAAATTTTTTTCATAGATCTTCATGGATTGCTTGGATATTATTGGATGATCCAATGGAGTTCTCTTTGCTATTCTATATGTCTTTGCTTATTTCTTACATTATGCATATCCACATAATATATAAACTGCTACAGGTACCTTGAGCTTAGATTACAAACAGGCTGATAGCCTCTTTGTCTTTGAATCTCTCCACATTGTATTTGTGTATGACATGCAACCATGTAGCCATATGTGTGCTTCATGTATTGCATTGTAATTTGATGATCTATGATGTTCTATTATGACTTAGACTTGCTTATGAACTTTGTTGTGATGATGATCTTACCAAGTGTGAACTTACTTATGAACTCTGTTTGAAATTTTTTTTAGAGAACTTAAACAATAATCAACAAACACATATAAAAAAAGGTGGCCAATAGTCCTACCTTCTTTTATTAAAAATTAAGAATATATGTATAGAAAAATAGGCTCTAAGGCCTATCTTATAGAAAACTCACTACAATAGCTGTAATTCGACTCTATATCACTTTATAAAGTGGGAGTTTTCCTTAAATAGTCATGATGACGGCCTTCCTCCGTTGCTTTCATTTTTCCATCATTTCCCACATAATAGGAAAGATGGTCTTAGATGCTCCTTTTATCTAATTCTCTATTCACACTTGATAACCAGTAAGTATTCTCTTTTAAATTCCAGAGAATCATCAGGTTCCCTTCCTCAATTTTTTTTTTCACTTCCTCCCAAGGATCTGCTACTTCTGGCACTATATCCTCAAATTTTGGTAGAGGTTCCTTTAGATCCTCCATTTGTATCTTTTCCTAGTCTTATAAATCCTTAGGATCTTCTTCAGAAACCAACTCTGCTCCCTTAACCTCCAAGTTTTGCATCTCAAACCTATCATACAATTGTTGCACCTAAGCTCTAAAAATGATGGCTGCAGCTATAACCAACTATTATTGGTTGTACTCAATCATTTAAAATCTTAATGATGGGCTCATGTGCCATCGGCCTTTAAGGCACGATAGAAATTGGATTTACAAAAGCTTTAGCCTGTTTCTAGACATCCTCCCTTCCTGACATGTAGATAGACATTGGTTCCCCATTTTTCTTCATTCTTAGAGACTAGATAGGTCCAAACTCCATATCGTAATGTCTAGCCTCCATTGCATCTGAATGAGTACTAAAAGGATGTGGATTAGCCCAAACAACTTCTACAACATCACCTTTCAAGAGTAAAAGAAATTGATAAAGAGAGGAAGGGACATAACCATTAGCATGTATCCAGTCCCTTCCTAACAAAACATTATACCTAACAGAGAAATTCATAATAAACAAAGCAGTAAAAGATGTCTTACTTCTCATAGTGATTTCCATTGGTAGTACACCAAGAACCTTAGTTACCTCTTCAGTGAAAGCCGATACAGTGACATATATGGGGATGAGATCCTCCTCAATCCTTCCTAACATAGCCAACATTCTAGAAGGAATCATATTTACTTCAGACCCATCATCAATAAGCACCCAAGAGAGGTCTGATATGTCTTATCATCTCTAGTGAGGGTTTCTTTAGAATCACCCTTTTTAGTCCACTGCCTTTTGGAGCGTGGTTGGTGACTCTGCCAAGAGCATCATTCTCTGCTACATCTTTTACTTTCAAAGATTCTTTGGATAGAGGGAATTCTCATTGAATCTATATCATGTCATCTTCTGCTTCATTAGCCTTAAGAATATGAGGCAAAATAACAGAGGTAGTATAGTTCAAAGTTATAGAAATATCGCTAACAAGAAAACTGTTATTCTTACAAAACCTACTTCTTTAGAACTTACAACAAATTCATTCTCATCCATTACATCAGCCACGTGCTTTTCTTCTTCCTCAACATCTTTATACTTAGTTACCTTTCTTCTGAACTTGGACTTATGTGGAGAAAGTTTCAATTCCTCCATTCTCCTCTCTAAAGCTCTTTGTCTTTAAAGTCTCCTTTTTTGTGTCCTTGTGAGAGGTTGAGGGAACTTTTTATGTTGAACTATATGCCATTGGTTTTTTGGAGCAACTTTTAGGGGAGCCGCAAATCTAGGAAAGTTTCTTTAGAAATGCTTCTCCTTTTATGATTAATAAGAGAACGCATATCAAATGGTATTGTGTTAACAGTAGCCACTGGAGGAAAAGGATCCTCATCCACCAACATGGTTTCCTTTTTCTCAAGAAACTTCAGAAGTCCCTTATTAATCCTATCCTACACCACATTTCTAGAAGCCCAACAATTATTAGTTGAATGATTATGGGAATCATGGTACTTATAGTACTCTTTACCTTTAATTATTCTTTTATTAGAGCTTTGTAGTTCTCAGGGAAAGTGATGAACGTCTCCTTCACCACAAAATCAAAAATCTCCTCCATCTTTGACACCTCAAAAGAGTACTATTGTTGGGTACTTGTGGCATGTGTTTTCTTCCATTGGCCGAGCGTCTTCTTTACAAGCATATGCTAGACACAGGAACCCTGAGTAGTGAGATCCACTACAGCAACCTTATAGTTGTGAACCTCTTAGAAATAAGTCCTCATAGTAGCCTTTCTTCTCTGGTTCTCCTCTCTAAGAAGTTCCTTATATTCGGCTACCTTTGTAGACATTTCATAGAAGTCCATAAACTCCATTCCTTGAAACTTCTTTCTGAGTTCGATGTCTAAACCCCTCTGGGCCATCTTCACATACTCAGTCTATGGCAGAAAGATCTTATAGTCATTCCTTATCTTTTTAAACCAAGCAATACAAGAATCTGTATTCTCCTCAGGTCTCTACGTCATTCTTGATAGTTCTGCTACATCGACTTCAGGCTCCATCCTAAAAAACTGAGTATGAAAAGCTCTCTCTATTTCATGCCATGTAAACACAGAGTTCCTTAACAATGTTGCATACCAAATAAAAGCATAACTAGTTAGTGAATTAGGGAACAATCTCAATTTAAAATTACAAAAATTCTCATAATTTACTAATTCACCACACTGTATGGTGAACCTAGCAACATGCTCTAGAGTAGACTGTCATTCTTCGCCAAAAAATAAAGAGAACTTTGAGATCCTGTAACCTTTGGGATAAGGATTATCACAATCTATTGCATCAGGATAGGGCTTGTGAAACTTAGGTCGACTAATTTTCCTTAATCCAAGTCGGTACAAGGCCACCTCTTTTACTTCATCCAAATCAACTGGGCTTGATTTCTAGGAACATATAGTTGGGAAAATTGTTGAATTCCTCTGGCTCCTCCCAATGCCATGTCCCCTGAGCATCCCTACACATTATTATCATAATCATAGAGGCTAGGTTGCATAAAAGGATTAGTATGAGCATAAATATGATGAGGAAGTGATGGCCTGCTATTAGGGTGGTCATTATAAAGAACCTTTGGAGTTGTTGAAATTTCCTACCGTTTGTGTGGAGGTTTGTATTTTTCTTTCTCCTCTAAATTCACTTGCAATAGGCGGTGGGAAACACCTACCTTTTGAAATGACCAAGAGAATTGCCCTTTGAGTCCCTTGAGTTGTTTGCTAGCCTTGTAAAGAGTCTCAAGACTTGTACTCTTAGCACTTTGCTGGATCACTCTAGTAGTCTGTTGAAGAGAGTGATCCAGTTTCTAAGAAAATGCTATATAACTCTCTGATAGAATTTTTGTCATAAATTCAAAGAACCTTGACCGTGACTCTTTTTGTTACTGAGAGAAACTTTTAAAATTTTCTTGAATACACTTGTATCATCAATATCAGCTATTCCAACAATAGGACCTATTGGAACTTGAGTCATCTTAGTGACTTGGTCTTGAATCTGTTTCTTAAAGTTATCTACTATGTGGGGAACAAAGCCTTCTGGCCTTACTGCAGTGGGTGCCTCCTCCTAGTCTTAAGACCTGATATTGGCTTTCTCTGTAAATCTTCTAGTTCATGGCATTTTCAGTAGTGTCCCACCGAACGTGCCAAAATCTTTTTACCTCTAGCCCTTTTACTATGATTTTATGAGTGTGCCAGGTGTCTGAGGTACACAAACCAATATGACTTACTTCTAACCAAATGACTGTGTATGTAGATTAATGGACCTAAACTACTGGGTTTTTAAAACAGCTATAGGGAATTAGTTATTTTAATACTAAAAATGATTAATTGAAAGTAAAAGCAGATATTGCATTAAAAATGAAAATATTCATACAGAACTTAAATTGAAAAACAAGAAACTCCAATGATAGTTATCTAGGATAATAAGAGCTTTAAATTAAATTGGAAAATGAAAGAAAAACTGAAAAGAAAAGCTAAATCAATTGATTCTTGTTTGTCTGTGTTCTTTAGTATGTGTAACGATTGTCTGTGTTACTGAGTCTATGTAGTTATTGAGTCAGTCTCATTGTTGAGTGTTGAGAGCCCTTCATTCTTTCTTTCTTAGAGATTTTATCTCCTCTTCTCTACTAGTAACTATCTCTCCTATGTCTCTCACTCCCAATTGACATCTTTCTTTCCAAAAACTATCAAATTAATTAATTAATTAATTAATCAATCAATTAAAATAATGGGCTTTTATCACAACTTTAGATTAGTACAAATAAATTGTTAAATTAATATTTATTTGATTACGGTCATTGATATGTTTTAAAAGTATTGATATATAGGAATATTTAATAGTTGTAATTAAATAAAATTAGTTTAATGTTTCTAATTTTTTTTGTATCAATTCAAACATTTATATAGTAGCAAGAGCCATTATTAAGTTAATAGTAATTAAGTGTTAAATTGATTAAAAAGCAATCAAGGAAGGGTTTAATTGAAAAATAAGGAAGGATCTATAAAAAAAAAAAAGAAGCAAAATAGCTAGAGGGAAAATTATATGAGTGAGGTGTCATTACGCATAGCACAAAATTCACTTTTTGATGTACTTGTAAAATTAACGATAAAAAAAGAATTTGCATAGGCTTTTGTTATGATTCAAATATTTGTATCTATATAAATGAAATTAGAATTGTTAGATTATTTTTTATTTAACTATAATAGATTTTATTTAATTATAACAATTTTTTTTTTTTGTGTATTAACACCTACAATATGTATCAATGGTTATAATTAAAAAGAAATTGATCTAATGATTTTAAGTTGCATTTGTATAGATACAAACATGTGTATTGTAGAATGACTCGTTAAGTTAATAAAAAGGAATAATGTTTGGTTTACCCTTAAACTTTTTAAAAGAAAGTTCAATTTACCCCTTTTACCTTTTTCATAAATTTACCTTTTAAATTCTACAATAAAGGTCAAATTAGCTCTAAAAATTTCATTTATATCCTTATTGTGTGATAAGGAAAGAAAAATCATAAAAAAAAGGGAAAATGATATGATCTATCATCAACTTGTAACCAATTATCAATGTAATCCTATTTTCAAAGTTATTTCAATTTGCTCCTCTAACTTTTCGAGTTATTCTAATTCTCTTGAAACAATAATGAGCATGTGCAAAAATTTGATATGGCCATCTTATGTGGCATAAGAGTGTCACACGTTGAAAAAAATAAAAAAAATTGATACTTAGCTGATCAATTCTATCTATAATTCCATAAGTGCCACGAGGGAGGGGGGGGGGGGGGGGAGGTGAATTGGCTTTTTAAGGTAGATGGGTAATTTTGAATATTCAACCAAGAGTAAACTAAGAACAAGATTAGAGCACAATAGAATGAGGAAAATGAGCTAGAAAACACAAGGAATTTATAGAGGTTTGGACCTCAAAGCCTACATCCTCTCCTCAACCAAAAGTTAAGAGTTTCAATCCACTATCAATTTTCTTCAAGGTGTAGATCAAACCATTACAAGCTTAAATCAAGCTACCCAAGTGTTTTCCCAAGGTTCACACTCCAACTTAAGTGTTTTCACAATGCTCACACTCTAACCCAAGTGTTTTTAATGGCTCACACTCAAACCCACTTACTAAGAACAAGCCTCTTAGCTTACAAGTGAATAAAACCCTAACCCAACTCACTCAATCTCACTATTGAGCTTTTGAATAATGGTGTTAAACACTCATCAACCCACACTCAAGAACACTCTTGAGATAAATAAAAATTACAAGAATTAAAGATGAAGATTTGGGTGGTTGAAGGATCAATTCAAGATTAAACGCTTAAAGATTTCTCTAAATGTGTTTGCTCAACTTCCTTAACTTGTTCTAGCTCTGTTCTTAGTAGTATTTAAACCCTCTAAGAGAAAAAGAGCTATTGGAGATGCATTAAATGCAAAACGAGTCATTGAACCACCAAAATAAAGTAGTAGGTCTTCACGTCATCATGATCATGAAAAATTCATCATGGTCATGACAACCGATGGGTGCCAAGACAAAATTTTGAATTTTCGGGCTTTCTTCATCGTGGCTCTAGTGGTGACGATCTATCATGATCATTTTTCATGATCATGACACTAGTGGTGACTAGCTTTGAAAATTTTCCCAAAATTGCAAATTTGAATTTTGTAATTTTGCTAGAAAATTTTTTCTGATGATTGGAATTCATTTGTGAGCACCTAAAATGAATATTTCCATCATTTTCCACCAAAACCTACTTCCGCTTTTGCCACAAAAATTCAATCTTCTTTTTTGCCCTTTGTCATAGTCATGATACATTAATCACTGCTTGTGCCACATTTGATTGTTGCAAATTTAATTGAGCTAAATATAAATACTCAAATAGAAAAGTTAAACATAATTTTACTTAATTTGTTGTGACCATAAAAAAAAGACCATTTTACTCCTCAAGGTTCAACAATCATTCCATTTTTGGTAGCAATAAATAATTATGTAAAATTAGACTAAAGAATTGGAAGCAATTGCTCCCCCATAAAATAAGCCTAAAAATAAAACTTGCAAAAATCATTAAACAAGTCTATTTTGCATATTTGAGCAATAAGTCATTTACCACAAACTATAATTGATAGAGTATATCCAAAGTTCAACACAATTATCATTTAAAAAAAATGGATATCCATAATATTTGCCAAACACACTATATTCCATAAAAATATATTCAAAAAAAATATCTCCCCCTTTCAAAAATAATTCTCAACCACAAAAATTTTTCTAATCCCCCTTTTAAAAATAATTCTCAACCATAAAAACTGTTCTAAACCATATAAACCTTTCTCCCCAAACACCATTCACAATATCCAAAAATAAACTTAAACATTTTACATTTTCTCCCATTTTGTTACTATAAAAAACAACAAGAGAGAGTTCTAAAAAGACAGGTTCTAAAAAAAATGAAAGGCCATAACTATGAGATGAAATAGAATGCAAGATGTAAAATCAATTATTCATGGCTCCAAGCTATGACCTCAAACTTGAAAGAGAGGTCCAAGAAATGCATAAGCATAAGCTAGTCATAATTAACTTACAAATATCAATAAGATATAAATCATAATTGCAGAATCATAACCTGTAAAATATGATTTACCATAAATTATGCGTTACCAAAAGAATAGATCCAAAGTGTCAATCAATAACTATAATTCAAAAAGATATCCATAGATCCAACATGATACCTAAACCAAATCAAGCAGAATATAACTAACAATTTGCTTCACATAAGCAACATCTATAAACAATATAATCAAAATTAATTATATAGCCAAAAGCAAAGATTCAATTTGATTGCCAAATAAACCACAAAGTGACAAGTAATGTCCATATCCAATAACCAACACTTCCAAATCAATATCCAACCAATGAAAAATCAATAACTAATAATAATTTCAACAAGGCAGAAATTCAATTTCCATATCCATTAGCCAACCCACCAAAACACCAAATATCAAATATCCATATCTAATAACAGGTCAAATGCAACAAGTTGTGCAAAATCCTCAACATCCAACCACTAAACCAAACACAGAAATAGTATCCAAAATATAGCACTTTCAATTTGAACCAAAAAAAAAATTCATTTCACAAAAACCAAATATCCATAAATATCAAATATCTATATCAATGCCCAAGGCAGACAACAAAAAAAAAATCCCAAAAACATGTCCAAGGCTGTAACCATATCAAGTTTTGTTAAAAACTTGAGAACCAATAAACATTAAACCCAAAAAAAATTTATGATATGAGATGCATGATGCAAAATCTGTGATTTTCATGAGGGGTAGGGAGATAGGTTTTCATATAGGTGACATCAGCAGCAAGGTGGTCTCCATTTTATGGTCCGTGGCATCAAACTGAGACTTAATGACTGCATGGGAGGTTTGAATGGCTTCAAATTTGTTGTCTAAATGAACTTAGAGCTTGTTCAACATGGATTGGTTGCTTGGCTTGCCCTCTTCATCGTCTTTTTGGACTTGAAATCTTGGGTATTTCTTGGAGGTTCAAGGAGCTTCACTCTTAGCCATTTACTATAAATTTTTGAATCACAAAATTTTGAGCCCAGCTGTCCAAATTAAGTCTGTCACTTGATTGAAATAAGATGGGGTGAAGGCACTTCTCATTTTCACCCAACGCCTTCAAGTATTCGACTATTATAGGGATGTTGTTTCCAACCCAAATTTTGCAGTGGCTATACATGATAATTAATCTGCAAACAACTTAGTCAAGGCAAGCTCTTTTCCTTTGTCTCCATACCATAAAGCAAACAATTCCAATTTCCCAACATTCCCATGGCTTTGTCTTCTACAAAGAACAAAATAGGCTACAAAAATTCTCTTAATTGTAGACTATCCAGCAAGATTTTTATATTATCTTCATAACCTAATTCTCCAGCAGAACCCCAATCAAAGCTATAGGTAGAGAGAATTGGGCAAGATTTCAAAATTTTATACCTTTCTTTTTGCTCTTTGGTTGCAAGTAAGGACAACAAGGATCGAATGGGCCCCTTTTCCTGACAATTTTCAGCTGAGTTCCCTTCTTTGTTAGCTCATTTGATGTTGACATGGTGACTAGTGATGTGAGATAATGAATGAATGATGATTGTAAAATGATTATGAAAATGATGTGGGATTACGTTAAAATGATGAAGAAGAAGGAATCTTAAAGAGAAAAAAAAAGGTTAAAACATAGAAGAAGGGAAAGTGGGCGGCTTTAGGAAGAAGAAGGAGAAAATATTAGGTTAAAGAAAAGTGCTTTAAATATTCCAACATTAACCCTAGCCACGTCACTAGTGGTGAATGGGGTGTCATAATCATGATAAAAATTTTACACCACAGTTAAAGCACATTTGATCATAACTGATGACATGATGAATTATAATCACGATTAAGCAATCATAATTGAAAGTCAAGACAAAGATAATGACAATGATCATGCAACTTAAAAAATATGCATCAAAAGTTGATTGTAAATTAATTTGAATAATCGATTGGATTTTATAAACATGAAAATTGACTCACAAAAATAATCTTAAAAAAATATGAATTTATTTTGAAAAATAAAACCTTCACCATAAGAAAAAGGTATAATGATCATGATGAAAACCAAAATATGCAAAAATAAAACTTTAAACTTGGGTTGAGCCATTTCAAACACAATAGGGACCAATCAATATTGCATCATAATCAATCAAGGTTCAAAGATATAACAAATTAACCACTTAAGGTTCAAGCAATTAATTAAAATGCCACAAACAAACACATATCACAAAGTATTTCTATCCAACATACCAATCTCTCTTTTAATGGCTCACAAATTATCAAATCCTTTTGAAAATTCACTTTGGGGAGGATAATGATATGATAAACTTTGCTTAGATCTCCAAAGAGCTCCATGCTAGCATGACCAAGTCTACTATGCCACATCCAAGTGTCATCCTTAATAGCAGCAAAACACTCAACACCTTGGTTAGTCAAAGCGGTTAGATAAATAATATAAACATAGTTGACTCTTTAACCATTGAAAATGACTTTGTTCTCTTCCACATGAGTTACAAAACATTTCTTTGATTCAAAAGTCACTATATTACCTTTATCATATAATTGACTTACACTAAATAAATTGTGCTTTAAGCCATTAACCAAAAGGATATCTTTAATGAAAGTAGAGACTTTCTTAACAACTTAACCAATGCCTATGATTTTACTATTAGCATTGTCACCAAATGTAACTTTGCCTCCCTTCTTCAATTCCAAATAAATGTAGAGGTTGGCTTTCCCAGTCACATTCCTTGAACATCCACTATCTAGTTACCACTTTTCTTTGCATGTTATGGACTATAAGCACACCTATAAGAAAATGCTTCATCGCACTTTAGGTACCCAAATGTACTTGGGTCCTTGGGGGTTATCATTGAAGGATTCATCATTTGAGTAACCCAAATGTGTCCTTCTAATATAACATCTAAAATTTTTATGCTCCATCATACTATAATAATGGCATCTAAAATTTTGTGCATGCTCTTTCATTTTAAAACTATGAAAACCATGAGAATAAGCATGATTGTATTTCCTAGGCTAGGGTCCTCTTGAGCTATTAGCTTTAGATTTATTAGTCTTATTTCCATTAGACTTTTTAGGTCCATTGGTTTTAAGGCTAGGTTTTTGGTAAGCCTTAGTAATTAGAATGCTTAGGCTTACACCTTTTGAAGAGCTTGCATGAGCATTTTCAAATCGAATTCCACCTTTAGATTTCAAAGGAGTGGAAGTCATAGAGATCATACCATCAAGAATTTCTTTTCCTTTGTTGAATCTAGAGATGGACTCCTTAAGGTTACCATTCTGATTTTCTAAAAACATATTTTGCTCAAAAAGTTTTGCATTTTCATTGGCAATCTCAATTTTCTTAGAATTACTTTCATTCAATGAATTGCTTAACTCTTCATTAGAGAGCCTTGATTTTTCAAGTTCTTCTTCTAGAGTTTTTACCATTTCTTTGAGTGAATTAGTTCTAGATAAGTACTTATCACATTTATGCATCAATTTTTCACAAGCAAGTAATATCTCATCATTGGATTTAAAGTCTAAAGTTACCTCATCACTTGAAGGTTCCTCCAAAGCCATAAAGCAAAGATTTTCAACTTCTCCATCGATTTCATCATCACTAGACTCACTCAAATCATCCCAACTTAATTTAAGTGCTTGCTTCTTTTCCTTCTTGTGCTTCCTATCTTTCTTGAAGGAGTTCTTTAACTTTGAGCATTCAGATTTACTATGATCTGATTTGTTACATTCAGAGCAAATCATTTTATCCTTCTTACTAGAGTCTTTCTTCTTGAATCCTCTTCTCTTCTTCATGATGAGATCTCTTACCCTTTTTAAAATTATAGCATACTCATCTTCATTTTCACTAGAGTCACTATCACTAGTGTGTCTACTTGCCTTGAAAGCATTGCTTTTGTCATTCTTGGCATTCTCCTACTCTACCACTTTATTCATTTTGATTTCATGGGTGAGAAGCTTCCCAAGAAGTTCATCTGTAGGTACAATAGAAAGAACATGTGCTTCATTAATTGTGGCCATCTTAGCTTCCTAAACCTTTTGAGGCAAACTCACAAAAACTTTGTTGTTGACATCCCCATTTGAAAATTTCTTGCCAAGTTTCCTAATAGAGTTGATAAGAGTGACAAGCTTACTATACATATCACTAATTTTCTCATAAGGCTTCATCACAAACAATTATACTCTCTTCCAAGCATTTGTAATTTTTTGTTCTTGACTTGACTAGTGCCTTCATGCTTGGTCTTTAGACATTCCCAAATTTCTCTGGCCGATCTCAAATGCTCTATTCAAATGTAATCTTCTCTACTCAAACCATAATAGAGGATGGTGAATGCCTTTCTATTTCTCAAGTTAGCTTTTAATTGCTCATCACTCCATTGCTTTTTAGGAATGGTCACCTCATTGCCTTCATTATATTTCTTTGTTGGAGAACTCCATCCTTCTTCAATAATATTCCATAAATTTACTCCTTCACTATCTAAGAACTTCTCTATTTTATTTCTCCAATATACATAATCGGTTCTATAAAAAAATGGAGGTCTTGTGTAGCCAGGACCATGAACATTAGGGACGATAATATCTTAACTTGTGGAGGCTATGATCATTTCTCCAAGATGGTTAAATCTTTAGAATAAAGACTAAAGCTTTGATACCAAATGTAATTCCATAAGTGCCAACAAGGGGGGTGAATTGGCTTTTAAGCTAGATGGGTAATTTTGAATATTCAACCAAGAGCAAACTAAGAACAGAATTAGACCATAGAGGTTTGGCCCTCAAAGCCTATGTCCTCTCCTCAACCACAAGTTGAGAGTTTCAATCCATTATCAATCTACTTTAAGGTGTAGATCAAACCCTTACAAGCTTAAATCAAGCTACCTAAGTGTAATCCTAAGGCTCACACTCCAACCTAAGTGTTTTCATAACACTGACACTATAACCTAAGTATTTTTAATGGCTCACACTCAAACCCACTTACAAAGAACAATCCTCTTAGCTTACAAGTGAATAAAACCCTAACCCAACTCAGGTAATCTCACTATTGAGCTTTTGAATAATTATTTTAAACAGTCACCAACCCATACTCAAGAACACTCTTGAGATAAATAAAAATTACAAAAATTAAAGATGAAGATTTGGGTAGTTGAAGGATCAATTCAATATTAAATGCTAAAAGATTTTTCTAAATGTGTTTGCTCAACTTCCTTCACTTGTTCTAGCTCTATTCTTTGTAGTATTTAAACCCTCTAGGAGAAAAAGAGCTGTTGGAGATGCATTAAATGCAAAAAGAGTCATTGAACCACCAAAATAAAGTAGCAGGTATGCACGTCGTCATGATCATGACAAATTCATCATGGTCATGATAGTTAGGGGGCGCCAATAAAGAATTTTAAATTTTCGCACTTTCATGATAATGACTCTAGTGGTGACGATCCGTCATGATCATGACATTAATGGTGACTAGCTTCTGGAATTTTCCCAAAATTGCAAATTTGATTTTTGTAATTTTTCTAGAAATTTTTTTCTGATGATTGGCACTCATTTGTGATCACCTAAAAAGAATATTTCCATCATTTTCCACTAAATCTTAATTCTGCTTTTGTCACAAAAATTTGATCTCTATTTTTGCCCTTTGTCACAATCATGATGCACTAATCACTGCTTGTGCCACATCTGGTTATTGCAAATTCAATTAATCTTAATATAAACACTCAAATACACAT